>JACXGI010010276.1:0-27984 GCA_016801175.1 Esox masquinongy
GTGTTAAAAACCACTTGATCAGTCACACCAGCCTTAAACTCTTGGCCTTCGGGTAATTCATAAAATGCTACCTCCGGTATCTCTGGGTTGAAAATGTATCCACCGATCCGACCGTTGTCCAACTTCCATTCCCTTGCCAACATATCCTGGTGCAGATGATGGATTCGTGTTAAGCTCCGCATCGGTTTCTTCGGTGCTGTCATGTTGAATGCATCTCTGCTGTCCATTTGTAATTTCTTACCAAATCGCTGAGCAGCGGTTAAGTTGTTAGCTTTCAACGGTGTTTCACCCAAAACATTGATCGCCGCACATCCGTAATGTTTTGTATTGTGTAGGTAAGTTTACTCAGACAATACTGAATGACCATCACAGGGGTCTGCGTGGTTTAAATACACAGACCACGCCAATCATCCCATAAAACATGAAAGGTTCACACCCACCGGTTGTAGGACATCTTTTGCACCACTTGTCAGAAGATAAAACCCCGGGGGGTTTATAGAATATATGCTGCACCCTGGCACCCTTTTGTTGAACACCAAACATCTTCCCGCTGATATAACACTTATTTATTGCCTGGGAATTTAACATTCCGGAAACCTAAGACCCATTTGTTAAACATCAAACATAGCGCACCTGTTATAATACTCGTCTGGGTGCTTATCAGTCGTTGTAAAACATCTAACATGGACACATCAATGCAATCATAAATCACAAAGTTACCGGACATGCATATGTCATTCCGGAAGTCCGCCCTAACACACGTCATACAGGAAGTCCATACGTCACACCGGAAGTCCCGCCCAGCAAACCGGATGTCCCGTCCACCTGTCACATCAATCTGGAAGCCCCGCCCACCAGGGTCATAAATCACCATTCTGACACAATATACCCTACATTTACTACTATTGTGCGTTAAAAAGACAACAGGGCTCAGTACAAATCTAAACAAAAAATCCAACGGAAAGCACTACATCTAAAAAATCTCAACCTCTCAAAAGAAAGTTAAAATAAATCTTAGATGTTCCTACATTACGTCCTAACTAGTTCTACCTCAAATAGATAGCTGGCTCTCTGATCACACCACCTGAAAAATGCACACGTAGGCAACTAGGCAAGCTAGAAAGCTGCAACGTGCCAAAGAACAGGCTCATTATGGCGAACTTGAAATCGGATTGGTTGAAGAATATGACAATCAACAAACTCCTCCCCATTTGCTTCAACAGAAGATGGGATTCACTCGAAATTCTATAGGCCTCAGGATAGATTTTCACCCAGAGACAGCACATGTGGAAAATCTGATTGGATAAAAGCTCTGATTTATCTGAGCTGCACTGGAAACAGCACAACCGAGGGAGAGAAAAGCAATGAAACTATGTCAGTAAACTGAAGAGAACAAACTTTATAAAATACATCTAGCGTTAATGAAAATATATATTAAATTATAAAAATATAATCTTCGGATTCTGACATCACTAGGCCAGCAAAACAGGCCTCTGGTCAGCAGCAGTTTTGAAAAATATCTTCTTGTATACCAAATAATATCTTTATCAAGTCGTCAATGTATTGTAATTATTAGCGACATAAAATGTTAAATAGCGTGCCATTAATTACCATTTCTGAAATTTCCGACGTAGTTAAAAAATACAACCCTGTTCCCAATTATCGTCTACCCTACTATTTTGTTCAATTGCATTATATTTCGTTTTTATTGATGTTGCAAATGACAGAGCATTTTACCTACCTTACTTGCCTTCCGGTAAAGAAAAAAGACTGATCAACTTAACATTACATGATATCTGGTCTGTCGCACATGCGGTATTTCACGATTTGCAACTTGTCTGCTAAAGACTGTTTATCAAACAAAGTCAGATACAGGTGACAAGATGAGTGACTCAGAGACAGGAAGGTAATCAAGATTTGAACTTCCGGTCAGATTGGTGAATCGTCTTATTTAACCATATTTGATCGCAGAGACATTTGGTCCCAGAATTCAGTGGAATTAAAACAAAAATGGCTGCGCACGTAAACAGTAATCAGCCAAACAAGCTCAACATAACCTTCATAAAAGTGTTTTTCACTGATCGTATTTGTCCATTACTAAATATGCAAGAATCAGAATTCATGATTTTTCACCATCTTTAGTGAAATAGTGAATAATCACATAAATAAAGGCATTATTAACACAAACCATTGTCTGCTGTTTAGCATATGTTTTATTGATACAGGTGGAGTGATCATCAGGAAAATAACATCTTAGAAGGTTAATCAATAAATATTCAGTATACTCTAACAGTACTACTGCCCTAAATAGTTTCAAAATATAATTTTAACCAGTTGAAATCAGAATACCGCTCCATATCTAATAAGCAACATGGTGTTTATGGGCTGCTGTGGTGGCAATTTTTGTTGTCATAATATACAATTCTGGAATTGTCAGTGCATATGGAAATAATATGCATTAAGAAATCACGCTGAGGGGCCTTCAGTGATATTTTAAAATGTACTTCTGAAAAGGTTTAAATCTGTCATGTGATACTATAGAAGTAGCGTTTGAAGCATTTTTCACAAATTCAGAATTGCTGAAAAACCATTACGCCCGACTTAATATGTCCCAGTTGCAAATATGTTCCTTGGGAGGAGATGGACTTATATAGCTCTATTCAAGATTTTATTTTAAACATAATGAGCGGGGTGAGCTTGCAAATGTGGGGAACCTCAATAGCGCCAACGTGTGGTTGATAAAAAAATCCTTGCAGTCATTTTTTCCGTATGGTCCTTGTCAACATACCTACCAAGTAGAATTATTATACCATTATCTTTGTAGGAGATCTATATATGTGCAAAACCACACCCCTCACATGTACATTGGTCAATAACATCCATGTTTTTTGACATAATGGTCTGGCTGATATAACTTTTGAAGAACATGGTCCCTAGATGCCAAATATCAAAGTACGTGAAGATCGGACATTTGGTGCCAGAGGAGTTAATTTTTTTGTTTTTCAAAAAATTCAAAATGGCGGAAAATCCATCATGGCAGACTTTATGGGTCCCAATGGCAAAAATGTTCATCATGAAGAGATACACCTATGTACCAGTTTTCAAGACTCTAGGTCACAAGGGGTGGGTGCGGTGAGCTTGCAAAAAGTGCAACTTTGGAGGTTTGTGACAGTGCCACCATGAGGCCGACATGCATGCCACTGCACCAGAAGTTGCGGCCCTTGGCCCTTTATTACCATAATAATTTGGGCACCTTTACGCCATGTAATCTCACGGGAATTTGCAAAAAACACAATTTTTTGCCGGAATAATAATAATAATAATTAAAGCTGCAAGCAGCATTTAGCGGGTTTCAGCATTGAAGCTACTACTAGCCAGATTGCACATTTTTTCAACTTAAATCCATAGTTGCAAGCAATACAACATTTATGGTTTTTCCTTTCCTATAGCTCCCCCATGTGGCCAACTTGAAACACCATTCACACAAAGTAAAATCACAACCCTGATCATGTGTACCAAATGTAATCTCAATGAGTGACAAAGAATAACAGATAGTGTTATAGCTATTATGCCACCACTGATTGGCCAAACTGAATGTACTTGCATGTCCTGAAAACTATTGCAATATTACATTTACCTCAAATGGTATTATAATACAATATTCTGCATCAGGTAAATATGGAAACTTCAAAATTCTGGCACTATCAGAACAATACAATACATTAAGCACCAAACAATGTAACTAGGAAGTTGTTTGAATTTTGCAGAATGTAATAAATGCAGCCTAATTGTATGGTAAATATAACTGAATGGAAGTTTATCAGTCTTCCCCAGAGCAGAGCATGTTAATGAATTCAACTATCAGCTTGTTGTAAGATAATGATGGGATCAGAAGAGATAACATTATCATTTTCTAAAGGTATGTTTACTTCAGTATGTGTATTAACATCAATGATTAAGCAAACTATTTCTCTTAGAATTGTTTAATTTTGATGATCAAAAGACTATTACAGGTGGCAACAATAATACCAACACCTTTCTAGATTTTCATTTATCTGGAAAATACCCTCCCTATTCTTACTGTAAAAATATGTTGACTTTGGTAGGGTATGGGCATACAGCCTATGTACCCATGTGTTATTGTTAAATTACAACTCAGATTTCATATTAATTTACCAGCCATGTCTACAATTAAAAAGGTACAATTGATAAGTTTAGCCCTCAGTTAGAAGTGGAGCTGTAGAAACCAATGAAAACAGAGAAATTACTAATCTACCAAATGCAAATTTTTGATAGCTAAATCATTGGTTATTAAGTTAATGTCACCAGAATGATTTAAGGTGAACTAATGCTAGTTTAGACAGACTCTTCTAGAATTTATTTTTGATGAAATAATCATGGCAACATTGCATTCCACTAAAGCTTGAAAGCATGACACCATCTCTAAATGGTCAAATTATTATTATCTAAACTGTATGTTATATTGTTCATGTCACCAGAATGATTTTAGATGGACTAACATTAGATTAAACTGAGGTTAGTTAAACATATTTCCATTATCTAACGTTACTAGCTAACTAACGATAGCATTTATCGCTAACGTCAGCCATTTTTTGACTAGGTAATTTTTTTAATGAAATAATCATGGCAACGTTGCATTCCACTAAATATTTGCCTATAGTAGCAAGTCATTGTACAAAAAAATACCCAATTGATTAATTAGCTATTGAGCATGGATTAGCTACTGAGGCTGGAAAACATAACACCATATCTAAAAGGCAAATTATTAATAGCTAAACTGTCTGTTATAATGTTCACGTCATCAGAATAATTTTAGATGGAGTAACTAGCCAGACTAAAAAAAGCCACTAGCTGCTAACTAATGAGGCAATATGAATTCCATGTACAGTATAGTGTGTGGCATTGGGGGTTAAAGAGGGACAACAATATATTGTTTTGCTGGATCTAGCACAGTGCCCCATGATATCACATAATATTTGTAATTTTACAAACTCTCCTGAGTATTTCGGACAATACATTCACAGCGGTACTGAAGAGTTTTTCCGCAAAAAGTATCCAATGTACATTACAATGGGGGGATGGAAAATAAGGCCTTTACACACTACATTGTTCCAGGCTAAGACTGGCCCTGGGTTACCTTAGCCTGTGTTCACACAAGAGTTTATTAACACTGGGCTAAAGGTTTAAGCTAAAGCTTAACCCTAGGCTAAGGATTCACACTTGTGTTCCAAAGCCCTGGGCTAACGGACAAATACGACACAATACCATTTTACATTCTATGATAAGCTGCAAATGTTTCGTTCTCTCTGGCATGTGAATAATGTTACAGTAGCCTACATCACTGACACATGATCAATGTTACACTACCACGATTCAATTAACGACTTCTTGACTATCGACTGATCAAGATGCCCACCCTGTCGGTATTTGCTTGAACAACTTTGTCAAAACTACGCAGAGAAAAACGTTAGTCAACCTTAATAATTTCGACATTTTTACTGGATTTACATCCAAAGCAAGCTGCAATAACTACTTCGCTATGATTTAGCAGGTATAATGAAACGACAAAACTTTGCACAGTGAAAGGACCAAAACAGACGAGGCTGTCGGTAACGGTTGATGAAACAGGGATGAAACGTTTGCCGCCGAATACGTCACTCCCATTTCTTGCCAGATGCCGCCGGCGGGCCGACTGCTTCATTTTCTCTGGCGGTTGCCTCCGTCTAATGGACCGTGGCCGGCTGGCGGCAAGCTGCTTTGAAATACAAGGCTACTCTCAAAATCGACCAGCCATGTTGGTTTGGCATGTTGGGAGTTAGAGTGGAGTCGCTCAATCGCAAGTTACTACAGCCTACAGTTTGCTAGCTAGCAAAGTCATCAACTACTATCGTTTAAGTAAGTACATGTTTCCTTTTGGTGTAACACAATATTATGTTTACATTGTTTTTAGTTTATATATTTAAAATCTGTAGTCATCTTTGTTCTTGCCTAACTAGTCAAGCTAAAGTAGCCTTGTTTACGCAATGTTGCTAGTACATGTAGAAATGTAACTAGCTACAGTAGGTAGCCAAAGCTTTACATATAGAAAGACTAAGTTTAACATTTGGTGTTTTCTAACAAAACAGAATTATGTATATAGGTTGTTTAAATGATTTTTTGTCCGAACAAATATGCTGCTAGTTCAGTTCACAGTGTAGCTACAGTGGCTAGCAAGTGTTTTGCAGTGTTCCTACTGTACTGGATTTAAGGCGATTGTGATTTCTAGTTCTCTGAACTGCTGTACTTTTTATGTTTGAGGACAGTTCTGTGTTCACTTGAATCACTACACTCAATGAATACAATTTTATTTTTAACAATTTCACTGTTCCACATTTGGCTGATCATTTTTTTCCCCCACAGCATAGCTGCTGTATATTCCTAACGTTAACAATGCGGTTTTGTTCACATTTTCTTGCAGATAACCGGTTATGCTCTGGTCAAGGTATCTTTACCCAAGAGACCTACTGTTGGACAATCGTTTTGGCTTTAAAGGTAAATGCATTGTTAGTCACGTCTAGTTACTGGGCCAAAAGGAGAAGAATATTGAAAGGAGTTGAGAGGGACAAACAGGAAATTGCAGCAAACAATGCTCTACTTGCTGTTATTCCAGACTTTGACCAAGTAAATCCTCATCTTAATGAACATCAACATGGAATGGCTACAATAAGCCATGTACAAACTGTAACCCCTGAAGCACAGGAAATAATTGTTGATGAGGTATATAAACCTGGTGAAATGTTTTCCTCAAGCACAGAAGATAGTGAAGAGGAAGAGGATTGCCTAAGGACACAGTTGGCAGGGTGGGCTATTGACAACATGATCCCCCATGTGGCACTTGGTAAGCTTTTAACCATTTTGTCCAAGGATCATCCAACCCTTCCTAAAGACCCAAGAACCCTTCTGAAAACAGTGACTTGTGTTAAAACAACAGAACTCTCAGGTGGTGTATACAGTCATCAGTGTGGAGAAACGCCATTGGCATTGTTGTCTGTTGGTTTGGTCACCCAGTTCCCACTGGATTATATGCATCTGGTATGCCTTGGAGTGACAAGAAAGTTGTTGCATCTTTGGCTAAAGGGACGGCGGCTGACAAGATTTTCGCCCAGTATGGTAAAAGAGCTCTCCAGAGTACTCCTGACCTTCACATCTCAGGTTCCGTGTGAGTTCAACAGGAAGCAACGAACCATGGAAGATGTTGAGTGTTGGAAAGCTACAGAATTCAGGCAGTTCCTCTTGTACACTGGACCAGTCAGCTTAAAAAGCCTTGTACCAACTCAAGTGTACAACAACTTCATGCTGCTTTTAGTTGGCATCACCATCCTACTGAATGTGTCCCTGTGTGCTGACCTTGCAGACTACGCTTCCAAACAAGTTCCAGCATTGAAACGACAGACGATGACAAGAAGGAAAAGCGAAAGAGAATCTCAAATTCCAAGTACAGACACCAGGCCTCTACTGATGAAGAGGAGTCTAGTCTTCCAGATGCACCAGCAGTGCTGTCGTTTCGACAATCTCTTTTGAGCTTTGAAAACATTGTTCCCGGTAACGAGGTTTCAGTGCTGCCCGATGCTCCAGAAGTTGCATCGATTCCAGAAAACCAGGAAAATGTTGAGCCATCTGTAGACTTCAGAGCTGGTATGTAAGATGTATTGCTGTGATGCTTAATTTGTGATCCTGCCACTAAAATATACCCTTTGTTATATTTTCAAATTTCTGTTTCCTCTTTCTCAGAACCAGGTTTCTCCCCAGTAATCCAGACTCCACTTCACAGAGCCAAGAGTTTGAGTACAAGTAAGTGATGTTATTTGTGACGTTTTTTGTCTTGGAAACTATTGCTTCTATTTAAGATGAGGAATCCTTTTATTCATAATCTGTTTTTCATTAGGGCAATTGACTTTCTGGATGAAAGGTGTCGAGGTGTGTTGTACATTCCATTAGCTTTGCACAGTTCAATTATTGTTTCATTACTGAATATGCAATCTCTGCAGTGAAATTAAAGCTTATGTTTGTTCCCCCAGCTCGTCAAGTACTAAGCTTTACACCCCCAGCAGCAAATTTACCCTGGCAGCATATGGGTGAAAACGCTGGAGGTATGTAATACGTTGCGCTAAAGTAAGTGTTACATTTAAGTCCAATTCATTAAATGTATGCAATAACTTCAAATATTTTTACTTCAATGATTATCAATAGGAGAAAATCATCGCTCCGTTATTGGCCCTTGGACTCCCCTGGCATCTCGTGTACAGCATGAAGTTTTCAGCTATGAAGGTATATTCTAGGCCTATGTCTTAATGTCCAGTGTTTTAACAGTATTGAAAATAGTGCCTTTAGTTGTTTTGTTTTTTTTTATTATTTTTTTTTATGTAGATTTCCAGAGACTCCAGAATGAAAACCAAGCTCTGAGGGAAGAGAACCAAGCTCTGAGGGAGGAGAACCAAGCCATGCACTCTTTCTTAAATTTTACTTTTTTGTGTGTAATGTAGGTTCAAAATTACCATATGCCTTTCATTTTGTAGCTTCGGATGACAGCGGCTCACTTCAAGAGCAGGTGAAGCAAGTTGGGACAATGTTGAAGACATTTGCTCGCACTGGGCAATCAGGTACAACTTGCAAACAACACCTGTGGTTGTTGGTTTAATTCCCACTGGGGCCACCTGTACATGTAGTAGACCTAGATATAAATGTCATTTAGTTTAGTAGTTGAGGGACCAGGACTGACTACTTTATTCTTTTATTCTGGGAACCCCTGTAGGTGCAGATCAGACCCTAATGCTGCGACGTCTTGGAGAGTTTGGCGATGTTGTGCGACATCTTTTATTTATTTATTTTTTCCTGTTATTTATATTTCAGTGATCTGACAACTTGTTTCAATGACAGTTACTGTACTTTGAGATGTGGAATTAAAACGCCAAATGGAAATTTGTCTGGTTTGATCAATCATTATTCTTGATAAACTGCATGCTATATATATATATATATATATATATATATATATATATATATATATATATATGCTATATATATATATAGCGATCTGCCGCCACTTATTTTATATATATATAAAATAAGTGGCAGCAGATCGCTAGAAAATAGCGTTTGCTTCCGACGGGCCGCGGAAGGGCCGCCTTCGGTATAACGGCGGCGGAACGGCGTTTGGCCTGCGGGCCGGCCGCAGAACGAAGGCGGTAGGAAGGCGGCTGCCGCTTTTAAAAAGCGGCTGCCGCCGGTGGTGCACCGGCAAACGTGTTTGCGATTATGCCATTCTGACGCTTCTACTGCCTCTGGAGCACCGCCGGTGGTCCGCCGACTCATTGCTATCTGGGTCTAGTGTGGTTGGATGTATTGCACAATCAATCTCCAAAGCAAATGAGCACAAGCAAATAAAAAACAATAACATCAAAATAGGATTTTTTATATAAGCTAATGTAGAGAACATGATCTAATATAAAAAAATCCTATTTTGATGTTATTGTTTTTTATTTGCTTGTGCTCATTTGCTTTGGAGATTGAAAATGCCTACACAACACCAAATACAGACACACCACAGACCTTCATTTTGAAGGCAACATATGAAAATCGGAAGTCTTATTGTTGCGGACTAATCTCTAATGTAGAGTGTTACTGTTGCTACCGAAGTTAAATAAATAATAGGCCTGCAAGTACAGAGCAGAATAGTTGTATTTAACGGTTTAATGAGTGCAATTCGTTTAATGCCAACTCCTTTACATGAACCGTATACAATGAGTTGCATGGATATCGTGGAGGTAGTAACATCTGGCCACAATCAATGACGTGCGGATACTTAATCACAGAATTCGCAAACACCTCTTCAAATTCGCAGTTCGAAATCGAACCTAAACATTTTCTAACTAGAATCGATATCGGTATACCCCTATATCCGCATGTCAGTGTATTTTCTCAGCCCATATAGCGTAATTTAAATGACAGAGTAATCATCCCCTCTTGAAAGTCATTAGCCGCTGCACAACTTTTGCACATGGCAGCTACATCTATCTACTACCTTGCTGGTTAAAACAAACTATTAGCTGGTTACAGTCCTAACCTGCTTACCAGTCAAGTAGATACAGGTCAGTAACCAAAACAAACGTGTTGGACGGGCATTTGATTTCTAAAGTGGGGCACTTTATCCTTATCAATAACGATTAGTAACTTAAGCACGATGGACGCAAAGCTAATATTCCTAGCATGTATGGCTGCCTAATCCTTTGGGCTATTAGGCTATTATCATTCGACATAACCATCCCATATTCACAGTGACAGTGGAATAAAGCGATTTAATAAGAGGCTTACAACACTAGTAATTACGGAAACATGAATACATGGCAAATGAAACCATCAAGGATGTACAGTACCATTATGCAGTATGACGCAGCAACACAAATAGACATCGCAAAGCCCAAATCAACGACATTACAGGTACCAAAGAAATAAGAACGTGCTCACAACAACAATGTTCCTTCATCGCTTTAAGCCAGGTGTACTTTTCGTAGTTGATCGATTGAAAGTGCCACACAAATCCTTTCACACAAAATCCTTTCCCTGCCTGAGACAGTTGGTTCCTTGCAATTTCCATGTTTTCTCGAAAAAGGCTTGGTCAGTAAATTCGCCAACAAATTCATTTCTTCTTCTCCATTGTGCGTTAAAAAACAACAGGGCTCAGTACAAATCTAAACAAAGAATCTAACAGAGAGCACTGCATCTACTACATCCTTACCCTGAACGGTTGCTAGTTGGGGGTTTGGTCGACCCTTCCTCACAATTTCCATGTTTTCTCGAAAAAGGCTTTGCCAGTAAATCCGCCATCAAATGCATTTCTTGTCCTCCATTGTGCGTTAAGAAGACAACAGGGCTCAGTACAAATCTAACGCAAAGCACTACATCTAAAAATCTAAACCTCACTAAAGAAAGTTAAAATAAATCTTCGATTTTCATACATTCCGTCCTAGATAGTTTTATCTCAGTTAGGTAGCTGGCTCTCTGGTCACACCTCCTGAAAAATGCACACGTAGGCAAGCTAGAAGACTGCTACGTGCCAAAGAACAGGCTCATTATGGCAAACTCAAAATCTGATTGGTTGAAGATGACAATCAACAACCTCTTCCCCACTTGCTTCAACAGAAGATGGGATTAACTAGAAATTCTATAGGTCTCAGGATAGATTTTCACCCGGAGACAGCACAACCGAAGGAGTGGAAAATCTGATTGGATAAAAGCTCTGATTTGTCTGAGCTGCACTGGAAACAGCACAACCGAAGGAGAGAAAAGTATTGAAACTACGTCAATAGACTGATGGGAAAGAACTTTGTAAAATACATCTAGCGTTAATATATTAAATTATAAAAATATGATTTTCTAATGCTCATCACTAGGCCAGCAAAAAATGCCTCTGGTCAGCAGTAGTTTCGAAAAATATCTTCTTGTATACCAAATAATAACTTTATCAAGTCGTCAATGTTTTGTCATTATTAACGACATAAAATGTTAACTAGCGTGCCATTAATGACCATTTCTGAAATTTCCGATGTAGTTAAAAAATACAAACCCATTCCCAATTATCGTCTACCTTACTATTTTGTTCAATTGCATTATATTTCGTTTTTATTGATGTTGCAAATGACAGACTAGAGCGTTTTACCTACCTTATTTGTCTTCCGGTAAAGAAAAAAGACTGATCAAGTTAAGATTACATGATGTGTGGTCTGCCGCACATGTGGTATTTCACGATTTGCAACTTGTCTGCTAAAGATTGTTTATCAAACAAAGTCAGATACAGGTGACAAGATGATTGACTCAGAGGCAGGAAGGTAATCAAGATTTGATCTTCCGGTCAGATTGGTGAATCGTCTTGTTCAACCATCTTTGATCGCAGAGACATTTGGTCCCAGAATTCAGTGGAATGAAAACAAAAATGGCTGCGCATGTAAACAGTAATTAGCCAAACAAGCTCAACATAACCTTCATAAAGGTGTTTTTCACTGATCGTATTTGTCCATTACTAAATATGCAATAATCGGAATTCATTATTTTTCACCATCTTTAGTGAAATAGTGAATAATCACGTAAATAAAGGCATTATTAACACAAACCATTGTCTGCTGGTTAGCATATGTTTTATTGATAAAACAAGTGGAGTGATCCTCAGGAAAATAACACATCTTAGAAGGTTGCTCAATAAATATTCAGTATACTCTTTAACAGTACTACTGCCCTAAATAGTTTCAAAATATAATTTTAACTAGTTGAAATCAGAATACTGCTCCATATCTAATAAGCAACATGGTGTTTATGGTCTGGAGTTGATTCCAGGTGTGGCATTCGCATTTGGAAGCTGTTGCTGTAAACCCACAACATCTGGTCAAAGGAGCTCTCAACGCAAGTGAAACAGGCCATCCTTACGCTGCAAAAAAAAAATAAAGAATCCATCAGAGAGATAGCAGGAACATTAGGAGTGGCCAAATCAACAGTTTGGTGCATTCTTAGAAAAAAAGAATGCACCGGTGAGCTCTGCAACACAAAAAGGCCTGGATGTCCACGGAAGACAACAGTGGTGGATGATCATAGGATCATTTGCATTGTAAATAAAAACCCCTTCACCACATCCAGCCAAGTGAAGAACACTCTCCAGGAGGTAGGCATATCATTATCCAAGTCAACCATAAAGAGAAGACTTCATGAGAGCAAATACAGAGGGTTCACCACAAGATGCAAACCATTCATAAGCCTCAAGAATAGAAAGGCCAGATTAGACTGTGAAAAAAAATCTTAAAAGCCAGCCCAGTTCTGGAACAGCATTCGTTGGACAGGTGAAACTAAGATCAACCTTTTCCAGAATGATGGGAAGAAAAAAGTATGCAGAAGGCTTGGAACAGCTCTTGATCCAAAGCATACCACATCATCTGTAAAACACAGTGGAGGCAGTGTGATGGCATGGCCATGCATGGCTTCCAATGGCACTGGGTCACTAGTGTTTACTGATGATGTGACAGAAGACAGAAGCAGCCAAAGTGTATATGGATATGCAAGTGTATATGGATATGTTCTCTGCTCAGATTCAGCCAAATTGAGTGAAGTTGATTGGACAGCGCTTCACTTTACATATTTAACTGAACAATAATAACGGGTCTGGTTTTTAGGGCTCTCATGGTAGGGAGAGATGATGGGTCTCATGGAGAAGGGGAGGGTCTCATGAGCAGGAAACAATGTATGTCTGGTGACTAGGATGGATACCTGTTTTGTTTGATTACCTAGCTTCTGAAGTGAAGCTGTTTTTTCAAGGATGCCTTTCTCAGGGAGGTTGGAGGGGTTTATGAAGTTGCCCTTGATGTTTAGGATGTGTGTCTCGTAATTAGGATTTAAGCTAAAATAAGAGGTAGGTTTCCTCTTGGCCAAAGATTGGTTTGAACTTTAGCTTTTTAAATCCTATTAGGTTTTTAAAGATTTTTGTTTCAAGAAAGTGACTGCCTAAGAACAATAATAACGGGTCTGGTTTTTGGGGCTCTCATGGAGAATGGGAGGGATTGAGCAGGAAGCGGTGTGTGTCTGGTTACTAGGATGGAGACCTGTTTTTGGTTGATTACCCCTACATCTAAAGTGAATCTGTCTTTTCAAAGAGGTCATTCTTAGGAAGTATATTTTTGAGTAATAAAGAAGTGTTTAACAGATGTCTGGTGACTAGGATATTTGAGATGGGGTGATCATAAAAGAGTCTTGAAACGTTTCCATAGGTTGAGAGTCATAAACAAATAAGATTCTAGCCCCTCTCAGGAGTTGGATGCACGTTATAATCATGGTACAGTAACATGTTTTCTAAATACAGCTGTGTGTTTGACCGGTCTTAAAATATGTCAGCTAGAATAAACGATAAATTCTGCCCAATTTTACCTGGGTTTGGAGATACACCTATACAGGAAATCATTGAAAAACTACCGGAATCTGAATCCTTTAGACCTTGGCATAGCACTGTTACTGCATCTACACTAGTTGTAAATGATCTTGTAAATGCTCTGGATGCTTAAATGACTTGTGCTGCATTGTTCATTGACTTGTCTAAGGCCTTTGATATTGTTGATCATGGTATCTTGTTGAAGAAATTGTCATCAATAGGCCTTAGCCCTGTGGCATGTTCTTGGTTTCATAACTATCTTAGTGACAGAACACAAACTATTGTGCTGGATGGTGTTAGGTCTAATAGTCTTGAAGTACACAGAGGTGTTCCTCAGGGATCCATCTTAGGATCTGTTCTTTTTACTACATACATATATGCTGTTAGTCAATCTGTAAATAGTTGTGCTTTTCACCTCTATGCAGACGACACTATTCCCTATGCTTGTGCTCCAACAATCAATGCAATTACTGTCGCGCATTAAATGAACGTGACCTCCTGTGTACGGATAAACAGATGGTCTTTTGTTATATAAATATAAACAAGAATATACTTCGACACTAGCAAAACCAAATACATATTGTTTTTGAAATCCCATCAAAAGATCTCACCTGGCTTACATCTTCACTCTTTGGATGGTTGTCTAATTGAACGGGTTCCTTCATACAAATACCTTGGAACTTCATACAGCAACCTTTTCCATACTGAAAATAAATATATTTTTGCAATGCAAAATGTATGTAGAATGTATGATGAATATATGTCGAACACATTTAACTTCATACAAAATACATTTCAGGTATCAAAATGTGTTTCACCTATTATTCTGAAATGTATTTGAAAATGTATAAATACATTTCAGTTTCGTCCAAAAGTATTTCACCCTAAAAAATCTAATTACAATACATATTTTGTATAGAAAATACATTACAAAATGTATTTTGAAGCCCAAATTAAAATGCATTTTTTAGATCCTGTGAAAGTAAAAAGATGAAATGTAATTACTGACGTATTGATGATATCACCTTTACATTTTATAGATATACATTACCAAAATACATTTTATCTTACGGTCAGAAATATATTCTAATGCACTATAGCAACCTTGGTAAGGCCGCTACTCGCCTCTCTAAAAAAGGTAATCCTGTTTGGAATAGTGGTTAGTGTGCCTGACTGGGGAGTATAAGGTTGTGGGTTTGAAACACAGCCTGCCAAATGTTACATTACATTTAGACATACATTTAAAAAATGTATTAAATACATTTTTTATAAATTTATTTAAGCAGCCGATTTCAAACTTTTTGACTTATATTTACCAAATGTATTCAGGAATATATTTTCCAATTGGGTTCGGAAATATATTTTCCAAATGTGTTTGGAAATATATTTAAAATACATTTATTTTCCGTATGGGGTCATTTAAGAAGCATACAAATGAAAAGTGTAAAGTGGGCTTCTTCTTGCTTTTGCCTGGCGAACAGGAAAAAAAAAAATCAGTCAACTTTCATGCCTGTGCTTGATTGTGGTGATACAATATGCCAAAATGCATCGGATTAGGGTTTAAGCACTTCACTGGTGAAACCCTATTGTGTTTGTTCCGGTTCATTATTATTATAAGGGTTTCAGCAGTTCACTGGGAATCGTGTGGAACCCTATTGTAATTGTTAGTTTTATTATTATTTTTAGGGTTTCTGCAGTTCACTGGTGAAATACTATTGTGTTTGTTCCAGTTCATTAGGGTTTCTGCAGTTCACTAGTGAAATCCTATTGTGTGTGTTCCAGTTCATTAATATTAGGTTTTCAGCAGTTCCCTTGTGAAACACTATTGTTTTTGTACCAGTCCATTATTATTAATGTTTCAGCAGTTCACTGATGAAACACTATTGTTTTTGTACCAGTTCATTATTATTATTAGTGTTTTAGCAGTTCACTGGGAATCGTGTGGAACCCTATTGTAATTGTTAATTTTTTTATTATTATTACTAGGGGTCCAAGCAGCGAAGCTACGGAACCCTATTGTAATTGTTAGTTTTTTTATTATTATTATTACAATTAGGGATCCAAAAGCGAAGCTGTCGAACCCTATAGTAATTGTTAGATTGTAGGGGTTCTCCGGTAGGAGAAACCGTATTGTTATTGTCAGTATTATTATTATTAGGGGCAGGAGAAACCCCTGTTATTAGGGGTTCTCCGGTAGGAGACATAATTTAAAAAGTCCCGGGTAGAAAATGCTGTAACTTTGCACATTGAAAATATAGACCACGAGTACCTACCAGACACAACCAAACACCAGCAGACACCTGTCCGGATTCCTCTGCCAGGGGCGCTACAGTACACGATTCAATTTGCTAATTTCAAAATTATGGCATTTCCACCCCGTTTGACTTATAATGCTGCATCTTTGTGAACAAGCCTCATTTCTCATGAGGAATTAAAAAGCCTGAAGAACCCATAAAATCCGCCATCTTGGATTTTTCTGTACAGTGAAAATTTAACAAAACCTAAATATTACAACTTTTGCAAAGAAGATTCACATAGCCTTTGGCATACAGGTGTCTCATACATTCCTCCTTAGATTGATTTCGTGAACAAGAGATATCTTGCAAGATGGCGGATAAAATTCTGATTACTGTACATTATATGTATGCAAAATATTCATGTCTGCATTGCTTTATGGAACAATAACCTATACATTACATATTCCTGACACTACCCTCATATGTGCATTTGTTTGCTGATATCTCAAAAGACAGCGAAATGGCAGCTGCCAGAAATCTGACCATTTTCAACACAAGCTAATGCTAATGCTAATAAATGCCTTTAAAATACTTATTCTCCAGAACCATACATCAGATTTACTCGCCAGTAAATTTCCAGACGCTAGGCCATACTTCTGAACAGGGCTGATAATGAAACTAGTTTTTATGTCAAAAGTCGACTGAACTATACCTTCTCAAATTTGGCCTTTTATGCTAACTCTAATGACCACTATAAAAAATTACCTTAAAATCAACCGGTAATCAGATTGACCTCACTGTTGGTGTGCAGGTGTCACATATGTGCCTCCCTATAGGGTTGTAAGGAATAAGAAATATATTACAAGATGGTGGACAAAATGGCTGACCAGTGTAAAACTTACGGATGCATACACGTCATGTGTGCATTACAGTATGACACAATGAAAATACAGACCAGGTATATTATTCACACAGACACCCAACCTGATTCCTCCACAAGGGGCGCCAAATGCTACACCCCGATTGACCTAGAATGCTGATTCTTTGTTTACATGCCTCATTCCCCAGGAGGTACAACACTGCAAGAACCTGTCATGTCCACCATATTGGATATTTTGTACAGTGAAAGTTTAATGAAACCTATTAATATGTAGTTAAATTCAACAATATCTCTGATTAACCTGGCAATCGGCATACATGTGTGTTATACATGTGTCCCTATCAGGTGTTAAAAGCTAAGAGATATATTACAAGATGGCGGACAAAATGTCTGACCTGTGTAAAACTTGGATGGATACACTTCATGTGTGCATTACATTATGGCACAGTGAAAATACAGACCAGGGATATATTCACACAGACAGCCGACCCGATTCCTCGACAAGTGGTGCCACAGGCCACGTCTTAATGCATTTTTTCCACAATTATGCCAATTCCACCCAGAAGATAATACTTTTTGCTTACTCTATCGTCCACTATAAAAATTACCTTAAAATCAACCGGTAGTCCGATTGACCTGACTGTCGATGTACAGGCCTCCCTTTAGGGTTTTAAGGAATAAGAGATATATTGCAAGATGGCGGAGCAGTGACATCAGTAAAAAGGTGGTTAATGCAAATCCATTGGACAACAGAAGGTAGGTCTGTAAATCTTTGTCACACACACACACACACACACACAAACACACTCTTAGTGAAACATATTTAAAAAACATATTGTTGCAGTGTCCTACCACTGCGTTTTCCATTGCCAGTGTTTTTGTTGATGGCCTTAGAGTGTTACTGTTGAGTCAGAAGTCTGTACGACCATACACATACAGACACATGTCCCCTGCCAGACTGTTTTCCTGTGCTTACCCTATTGGCTCCAAGGTGAAGTTGCCTGTGTCTCCTCTGTTTCTTCCATTTTGGCAGGACAGAGACTAGGGGTAGCTCAGATCAGGAGGTCTGTTAACTCTAACCTAGAACTATGGTTGCCCTGACAGTGTAGGGTCCTATCTTGTTTTCCTATTAGTATGACGACTTGTTTTTGTATGTATCTTATAGCATAAGAGATAATATTTTTGTGGGCTGACAAGGAGGGGTATAAAGAGGTGAAAGCAATAATGTATGATCAGAACAATTGTTATGATACTACTCTGTACTTGTACTCGGTCTCTGTTTGGACGATTGCTCCCGTGGATCCACATAATTGAACTGAAATAGACAACTGTCATACGAACGACTGTTGAGTCTCTTTTCATAATAAATTGCGAAAATGTTTCCATCTTCCACAATTTGGCACCCCAGATGGGACTTCAATATCTTCATGACAACGGTGTTTGCTTTTCAGTTCTCTCCGGCTGACTGAACTAAGTGCACAATAGAGGTAAGCGAAACCTTTTCAAACTTCGCAATAGTTCATATCAGTCTGTTTTGAGAGTCGAATTGTTTACACAAAGTGACAAAGTCCAATTTATGTATGCAAAATAACAGTTGATTATGGATGTTACATGTTTTATTGTTGTCTTGTCTTGTTGTCATAATGTAAACTTATATTTAATTAATAAAATTAAATATAAGTTAATTATAAAATCTAGAAAAACCCTTCGATAAGAAGTTAAAAACAAAAAAGACGAGATTGAAACTACAAGTGATCATTAACAGAGATATTAAAACATTATATATGCCTGTAGTATAGCCAATTCGAGGTTCTCAGGATCCCACGTTCCTAATGTGAGGGAATATCTCATTAGATTCCCAAGATCCTATACGTGTGGGAACCCGACTGGTTCAGATAGGTGTGCGACACCCGATACTCCAGAGAAATACTCATTGTTGGTCAAGGGTGTAGGACTTCGGGGGCACATTACTCCCTTTGGTGGGTTGCTGTGGCGGTGATTGATGAATCCCTATGTGCCTATGTTGAGGCTATCCAAGAACTAGCATTTAGGTGAGGGGCTAAAAGAAAATCTCTATACTGTGAACAGATGTTTGAATGGCCGGCACTGAATGGGTATTTGATTGACTGAATGAGTGAAGAACGGTTGGAAGTATGTACGTTTACAAGAGTATGCATGCTCAATGAAAGTGAGTGATTGGGCTTTGTTTCTATTACAATTTGCCCGACCATACTTGTGTGTTTCTTATTACAATAGCACCACCATATTTGTGTTTTCTTTGATCTGTGTTTTGATGAAAGACAGTAGCAACAGGCATATGCCATAAATCCTCTAGTTAGACTATCAACAATTGACTATAACCCATTGACTGTTCTACGTATTTTCTTGTTATGACATAAGGAAATAACCAGACATTTTAACTTTAAAGGTTTCGTCACGGCTCCCTATTCTTCTTTGGCGCTTTCTAGTGTTTATTTGAGGGAAGTCCAGCATAACTACAGTAGTGTTTTGAACTGAAACAACAAAATTACTGACTAGTACTGTGTTGTACTTCACGAATGATTTATCGATCAATGACATTCCCTATAACCTCCAAATGAGCACTGGGGTGGCTATTGCCATACATAATCCATGTATGCTGGTGATTTTCACCCAGAACACATTTTTTTATTGGTTTTTATTGGTTTTTCCTATTACTGTAGGAAGTTATTCGGGCTGTTGTTTTGGTTAGGGATCTTTCTTTTGGGGTAAATGTTAGGCAAGAAACGTATAGCTATTGGCTATTTTTGGCTATATAAAAACCCAAAGACATAATGTGTTATGACTGTGAGGGGAGTCAAACACAGGACCTGTTGATCCGTAGACCACATCTCTAACCACTAAACTATTTAACAAGGGGTAGTCATCAATCAATCAATTATTCAATTAATCAATCACTCACTCACTCACTCACTCACTCAGTAAGAGACATTCGCTCTTCTAGGCCGGCTTGGTTTGTGTCTCATGAATGTTCATTGTGATCCGAACACCTCAAACATAGATTTTTCTGTCCATAACACTTTTTGTCTAGTATCTATGTTCTTTTACCCATCTTAATTGTTTCTTTTTATTGTCCAGTCTGAGATATGGCTTTTTTTTTGCAACACTGCCTAGAAGGGCAGCATCCCGGAGTCACCTCTTTACTGTTGATGTTGAGACCTGTGTTTTGCGAGTACTAGGCTATGAAATTAAGCTGCCAGTTGAGGACCTGTGAGGTGTCTGTTTTTCAAACATGACTAATATATTTGTCGTCTTGCTCAGTTGTCCCACTACTCTTTCTATTCTGGTTAGAGACAGTTTGCCCGGTTCTGTGAAGGGAGTAGTACACAGCATTGTACGAGATCATCAGTTTCTTGGCAATTTCCCGCATGGAATAGCCTTCATTTCTCGCAACAAGAATAGACTGACGAGTTTCCGAAAAAAGTATATATATACTTTATATATATATATATATATACACACACACACACATTACCTTAACTTTAGAAAAAATGAGACCATGCTAGTCATGCAATTGATGTTAGTGTAGATTTTATATACTATAGAAATTCATGTGCCATGACACTCCTGTCATTTTATTTTGAATAAATAACTAAACATTGTCAGTTTACTTGAACGGAGAAAATGCAGTTTATGAAAATGTCATGATAGCATTATGACCATCCTGTGTCACTTTACTTGAACTGACAAAATACAGTTTATAAAAATGTCATGATAGCATTATGATCATCCTATGTCACTTGAACTGACAAAATAAAGTTTATGAAAATGTCACGATAGCATTATGACTATCCTGTGTCACTTTACTTGAACTGACAAAATACAGTTTATGACAAAACAAAAGAAGCATTATAACCATAATCACTGGAACCAGATATGCCGATCACCTAGCTGTACATGCCCTTATGTTGGTTATTAGTTACGAAGAGGATGTCATGTCCTGCTCCTGAAATCTGCTGCTGGCATCCTAGTCATGAGAAATGTTGCATTGGGGAAGGTAAATATCTGACATCCCTTCATGCGTAATTATATTGATATATAGCATTTACAATGAAATGTAATATTAAAATACTGTTTATAAGAAGCCTGGTGTTACAGAATGGTTTGTTATGTTTTGACAGACTTGCGTAGGTGTCATAACCAGTCATATAAAAACGCAATACATGTCATAATATTTCAAAATGTATGTGTCATTACATCTCAGCTGACATGACACGTTATGACAGAGTTATGACGATGTTATGACACTACACTTCAAGTAAAGTGTTACCAAGGATTATACTGCCCATTTTGATGCCAAATGCCTAGTATTACGGGCTTATTACGGGGAGGGCTGGACTGGGACCAAAAATCGACTCTGGCATTTTTGCCCAGACCGGCCCACCATAATCAGTCAGACACCACCCATAATTACACGTCATCCTTGTGGTCCCGTTAAATATGTGTACCTACTGTACTATTTCCCTAAACCACTACAAAGCTGAGTAGTAAGTGCCGTGGACCAGAATAAGTGGAACAGTGTACTCGCTTGATCTTGACTGACTCCCTGGTGATCAGAGGTGGCAGTGGAGTAGGGCCTATACATTCTCCATATTAATTGTTAAAGAAAAGGACTAGAAGTCTAGAAGTATAATTTTAAATTATTTAATAAAATGTACATATGTACAAAGTATACAAGTAAAAATATGAACTCCACACCAATGGGCATCTCTTCCTCAAACAAGGCTACCTTAAAGAGTGAGAGGGGTATACACAGAGGGAAAGGTGAGAATGGTAATTGATTGAGTTAAATTATCACAGTACCGGTAGCTTTAATGTAGAACAATGTAGAGAGATAGTTACATGTATTGTATACTTTGTGGGAGAAGCTGCATTGCTTCCTGGACACCAGGAACAATGGCATCCAGAGTGTTGGAGAAAAAGACAAGACATGATAACTGAAACAATTGTAGATTTCAATGCTAAACGTTTCTTCTAGAAAATGTAAGCACAGATAGATTGTAAACTCACTACTAAACAACAAACAGGATGCCTGTGAACTCCACTCTTCTTTTCAAACAAATGAGGGCAACCTGGAAGAGGGAGGTAGGGAGGGAGTGAGAAGAGAGAAAATAGAGTGAGAAGAGAGAGAGAGAGAGAAGAGAGAGAGTGAGAAGAGAGAGAATCATTGATTGAGTTAGTACCGGTACCGGAAATTACACGTTCACAGTACTGGTATCTTTAATCCAGCAAAATGGATAGTTGCATGTATTGACAGCCTGGAAATCTCTCGCTATCTGTTTTAGGGCATCTTGTGTTGACATGACCATCCTATGGGCAGAGAGGTTGTCCATCCCTCCTGTCTGCAGGTACTTTGACAGTGGCGATGTATGCTCAAATAGCCTGAGGAATAATTGAGCTGTCAGTATTGTCTCATACCTAAGTAGGCCCTCTTTGTATCCTCTAGCTTTGGTGTGTACATTTCCTTTCACTATCATCTGCTCCTCTATGGCTATGAGCGTGGACAGCACATCAATGTATAGACCGTCTTGAGGCTTTCCAAATGATCCAAATACTTTGTTCAGGGCTTCATACTTGGCCCACCAACGTGTCTCTCCAATTGGAGCAATGCGCCTGTGCCTCTTGTTTTGGCTCTCCTTTTCCCAAAGGTTTACTCTCTGATATGACTCCCTCGTGAACACTGCTGTGCCATTGAGGAGATCAAACAGCGATCCACACTCAATCACTATTTGAGTGGTATGAGACAGAACAAGATTGAGGACATGTGCATAGCACCAAACATGCACATGGTTGGGGGAATGCAATGCCAGCAGTGCCAAGAAAGCCTCTGTACTGCCCCTGCATGTTTGAAGCACCATCTGTGGCATTTCCAATGCACAGGCTTGTATCCAATTTCAAATGCTCAAGGACCTCTGTTAGCAACTTGACAAAGGACTGTCCAGTAGACATGCTGCACCGGACCACTGCGACAAGCCTCTCATTGACAACATCAGTTACATACCTCAAAATGACTGAGCATTGGTCTTGCGCTGTTATGTCCTGCGTTGTATTCAGCTGGACAGAAACTATTCCTGCTTTCTCGATGTCAGTAGAGATGTTTTCCTGAATTAAGTTCCGGATGGTATCTATCACAGAGGTGACAGTTGTTTTAGACAGTAGAGTGATGAGGAAACCTCTGCCTCTTGATCCTGTTGACCCATGCAATTTTTTGCTCTTCTCAATCACAGTACTGAGATGCTCTTTCAAACACACATCATACTTTCCCAATAAAATTATCAGCTCCAAAAAATTTCCATGGTCAACGCTGTCGTCGTCCAGAGTATACGCAGCCTCATAGTCCACCTGTCTGTAGCTTAGGCACCTCTTCCCTAAAACTCTTATGACCTCAACTACCCGTTCCAAAACCTGACGCCTCTTCTTGACCAGATTTACTTGTGCCGTCAGCTGTCTGCCCCCAAGCAGGTTATTGATGTCAGCTTTTGAGCAGTTTAAAAAATATGCTTCTGCACAATTTCTGTGTGCAATGCTTTTTTCGTGCTCCTCTGTTCTCGGGTGCACGTCTCCAGTCCGACATTCCAGTCACAAAAATGCTGCAGTCAGTTGCCTTGCTGAAGGCCAGACATACAAAACAAAACAAAGATTGACCTTCTTTCGAATAAGTCAGCCACTTCCTGCTTTTGCCATCTTTATTGGTGAACACCTTCTTTACCACAGGGTTTTTAGCATCTTGGTATGGGTGATGACTTAAAAAGACCTGCAGCAGACCAGGCTCAGGATGGGCCAAGTAGTCTACAACATGTTCTTTGTCTTCTCTCTCCTCCACTGATAGGCTTGACTGGATGTAAGAAAAGAGTATAGGAATTACCCCAACGGTACATGCTGGTGCTGATTGACAGGTTCAGCAGATGGATAGAAGCAATTCCCTCAAAAGATCAGGGCGCAGGAACAGTGATAAAGTTCCTAACCAGGGAAGTGATGCTTAGATTTGGCATCCCTACAGAAATCAGTTCTGACAGTGGGTTAGCTTTCATTGAAAGAAAACTGAGACGGGTGGTCCAGCACCTCAGGATCAAGCAGAGGCTAGGATGTGTCTATCATCCTCAGTCCTAGGGCATGGTAAAAAGAGTAAATGGCACTTTAAAAGCAAAAATTAACATAATTTGTGCTAGCGCAAGACTTAACTGGGTTGATGCTTTGCCACTAGCATTAATGAGCTACCGCATGCAGGCTAACTGAACTACGCATCTAACACTGCATAAAATGCTTACGGGTCGACCCATGCCTCTGCCTGTGCTCAGAGGACCCTACGAAGGGCCTCCTCTGGAACAATTACAATTGGAGCTCAGAGAGTATATCAGACAACTAACTGCTATACATGAGGTTATTTACCGACAGGAAAGTGCATGTGTACCAGAGCCAGAGGGCAACCAGCCCTGAGCAGTGGTGCCAGGAGACCAAGTATACACCAGGGTCTTCAGGAGGAGGTGGAACGAGCCAAAACGAGACGGTCTCTTCAGGGTGGTCCCAGCCACACCGTCGGCGGTACGAGTGGAGGGCAGCCTGGTACCACCTCAACCACTGCACCAAGGACCCACGAGGCGCAGGGCAGAGACCACATGAGGAAGGTGAGGATGGTGAGGATACTGATGTTCCAAGCGGGGACAAATAAGGAGAGGAAGGAGCAGGACTGCCCCCGATGGTAACCAAGGAATCTACAGCAATGGGGCCAGCAGAGGAACCGGAGTCTCCTGGAGAGGGAACGTCCAGCAGAGGTGTGTGGGCTGATGATGGTCAGTCTGCTGTTGACCAGCTTAGGGCTATGGCTGATGCCACCAGCCCAAGGAGAGATGGTGCGGGAGACATCTGAGCACACCCCACTGGTGACTCCACTGGGCCAGAGAGCCCAGGGAGGAGCCCCCACAGACGACACCAGAGAGACCAGATCTCTCTGCCATCAAGAATTCAGGACCATCAACCTTGCCGACTTGGGCTTGGAGTAACGATTCGACGCCCCCTACTGACGATAACGACTCGGACACTGACTTAGACAGGAGGAATGAGGTATGCACAGCAGCACTATTATCAGGGGTGATGCCGTTTCGGTTGAAAACCATAGGAGTAAGGGTATTACTCTTCAGCGATATGGATAGTACTGGAGATGGAAATCAAATCACGTGGTTAGCAATGGTAGAAGGAGGATGACAAGGATGGACAGATAAAGCCTGTAGCAAGAAAGGGATATGTGGACCCACTGATAGGGAAGGGGCACAGTTTGTTAGATGTCTGGTGCTGTGTAGACAACAGGAGTGTAATGTGAATGCAGGGCCAGATCTTAACAAAACACAGGCCAGACAGTTGTTTGAGAAAATAGCCCCTTGCATCTATAACAGAACACGGCATGGTAGAGATGCAAGGAGAATTATGGGGAACTAGAAGGGATAGAGAGATAGACTGTAAAAAAGGATACATTTATTCCATGGAAACAACCGAGGGAGACAAGGTCCGCAATCAGGTCCGCAGTCAGGTCCGCAACAAAGGCACTGTCACCTCCAAGATAGTAAAGCGAATAAAGAGAGAAGCAACTACACAGAGTTCACTCAGAGCCAGGTGAGTGGTGGTCCCAGGAAAGATAAGTGATGAGGCACAGAGAACGATAATGGTAAAGAGCCCGAATGGGAAGGTTTTATGTAGTTGGGCAGACAGCGTTCAGCATGGTCAAGCAACTTGGACAGAAGGGTAATGCACTGTTACTGTTGTAGAAGTATAAGGGAAATGGGAAATAGTGGTTGAACACAATAATGAGGAACAGGGAATATTTCTAGAATTGGCTATTACTAGATACCCAGATGGAAGCACAGAACAGCAGATAGAATGGGGAAATCAAGAAGTAGAATCAGGAAAAGAAAGCGCTCTAGAGTAAGAGAGGCTAATAACATCTGTCACTTGGGAGGAAACACCACCTCCAGTGACCACAGCACAGCAGGTGTTGGCTTATGCATTTACAACGGAGCAGGTATTCAGTCCTGAACCCACGGTAGAGCAGGCCTTGGTTCCTGTATCCACGGGGGAGCCCACAATAGAAGTGGAAGAAGAACAGTTAGGGATAGCTAAAAGCTATGATTGGTATAAATGGGCCCAATACACTGCTAGACAACATGAGGTAGATAATTGTTGCTCAAGAGCAGGACACGGAAATATGGTAGTGGTACCTATTGAGAAAGGATGGAAGTAATATCTACATGAAAGATTCAGTCTATGGATGGCAGGAGAAGATGGTAAAGACTTTCCCAAGCCATGTTTTGTGATATTTCTGGCTGGTTAGGAAGTAAACAAATCCATGCTAAAATGGTTAATCAGAACTTTACATCAGAATGCCAAGATCTGGACGTGAGAACGAGTTTCGAAAGAGCAGAAAATACACTCCCAGAGGAAGGTTTAAGAATACTGGGGAGACATGAATGTTTTCAAGCCAGTGGAACAATCACAGTAGGACGTTTTTCAAGATGCAAAACTATTGTTAACTTAGACGAAGGTGAACTGAAGATACACTGATGGTACAGTCAGGTCGAGGGTTTTACCTAACTCAAAGGGCAGGACAACTTAGAACAGTTGTCTTAGAGCATGTTGAAGTACCGACCTAAAGTACTTCCCCGGGTTGGTTAATGAGAAGAGATTAAGAGGAGACAAAATCGCAGTGCCGGCAATTCTCTTTATTCCCCCATACAGATATATCTGGAGACAGTGTGGCACTCAGTCCAACAGAGTCTGACACAATCACAGCACACACAGTTCTTATAGCATAAGCCCCCTATCCTAGATTTTCCTGTTTTTTTTACTTTTCTGGTTCAGGGAGCGGTTCATCCCATATATGGGTAGGATATACGTTGTTTAACACATCTTCTCATGGCAGCTGCCGTCTTCGGGTTTCCCTGTTGTTATTCCAACCAATCGACTTCTATCTCCAGCGTCTTTTCCCTTATTTGGCATTCTGCCCATTTACTACCACATACCAAACGGTCTGTTCTTGCTCCCAGCTATTCTAGTGAGATAAGGATCCTGTCACCCCCTCCTCTAATGCAGGTACAATGTTTCTTAGTTCTACTTAGCCTGTAGCAGACTTGCATGTTATCTTAATGCTATTGCCCCACAATTCCCCCTTTTGATCTCTGTTAAGAGATCACTTCCTTGGCGTACTGGCTCCACTCGGTCGGTGCCGCGTCCTCTGTTCCTTCTTCCAGGAGGGGCATCATGAGGAGTGGGGGTTGTCCGTCCGACCGCTCAATAGCAATGGATATCAAGCGCATGGCCAAGCCTAATAAAAAGTTTCTTAATGCCACCACACTGTCTCCACACCCCCATCTTCTGCAGACTATCAATCTTTTTGCTGGCTGTAGCAACCTCTAAGCCAGGAGTCCTTAACCCTTTATGTCACAGTGTCTCTCTCTCTCAGGTGTGTCCCGATGCTCGTCCCGCCGGACATCCTTTTTTCTTCTGCCTCAGGGGTGGACTACCCTGAGGTCTTCCAGACCAGGGGATTATTCTGCCCCTTCTGCTGGGGTCTGGTTGTCAGTCTCAGCCGAGACTGGGATTCTGCCCGGTCCGTTGATGTCGTCCACGATCTCTGTGAGGGTCCGGCCTGGTTCCTCAGCTGGCGCACACTGGCTCGAATGGTACCACGTCTCTCCTTTGCCTTTCAGCCGGACCGCGTGGGACGTCCTCTCGACCACCTGGTATGGACCTGTCCACCTGGGCTCGGACCACTTCCGCTTGATCACCTTGAGTAGAACCCACTCGGCCTGGGGAAGTCTGCCCCCGTCGTTGGCTGCTTGTCTCTCCCCCACCTGGTCAGAGAAACCTGAAACGAG
>JACXGI010010277.1:0-17482 GCA_016801175.1 Esox masquinongy
TGTCATTGTGTGGGATAATGTCAGGTTCCACCATGCTCATATGGTGCAAGCATGGTTTCAGGCCCATGCACAATTTACCACCCTGTATTTACCCCCATACTCTCCTTTCCTTAACCCGATTGAGGAATTTTTCTCCACATGGAGATGGAAGGTTTATGATAGGCGCCCTCATGAACAAGTCACTCTTCTCCAGGCCATGAATGACGCATGTAATGGCATCACGGCAGACCAGTGTCAGGCCAGGATTCGCCATGCCCAAAGGTTTTTTCCAAGATGTTTGGCTAATGAAAACATCCATTGTGATGTAGATGAGAACCTGTGGCCAAATCCACAAGACAGAGTTGATGAAAATGTAGAAGTACAGTAATCGCTCCTATGTTTTGCTTTTTACAGTACAAGCAAGCAAGTTGAGGAACACTGCATTTGATGTTTTACAGTACTGTCTTTTCTTTTCTATTTCTTGCTTTGATTCAAATAAACCTATGTTGTGATTGTACTGTATTGTTTTTCATCAATATATTTCAGATTATGTTCAATGATTCCATTGTGTCTGTACTATTCTCAATAATACTGCAGTACTTTTACAGGGATGTATTTACATGTAGTAGCATAATGACACGTGTATCACCTATTTTGTACTACAATATTTAATGACTGTACGAACAACGACACAGTGAAACTATCGGTTGCTTGTGTGTGGGTGATCTAAATTAACGTTTCAATGGTATTTCACAATAAATTTGTTTTTTGAACCAATGATTGTGCAAGTGCAAGATTTCTTTAAAGATATGAATGCACAATGCAATGTTTTGAACATTGGACAGCCTGTGTTACAAGTGATGACCGTTTTGAGTTGCGTGTCTAGAGTTTTGAAAAATGACATCAAGGATCTGAAATGAGTGCCAAAGTGATTGTAAAACACTGTCATTTGCTAAATGAACACAACAGATCTCCATTGAAACCATTAATGGTGGAGTAAATGTTATGATGTAGTATTCAGTAGAACAAAAAAAACTCCCACACAAAGTCCACATCACTTGCAAAATCGAAATACAGGTAGAAATTGTGAAATTATGGCATTGATTTAGTAAATATGACTGATCATGCAAAAAAATTGTCTTATTTAAGGATAGTGATCATATGAAGCCATTTATTATCACATAGTTGTTTGGCTCTTTTTTAAATCATAATGGTAACAGAAATCACCCAAATGGCCCTGATCAAAAGCTTACATACTCTTAAATGTTTGGCCTTGTTACAGACACACAAGGTGACACACACAGGTGAAATGGAAATTAAAGGTGAATTTCCCACACCTGTGGCTTTTTAAATTGCAATTAGTGTCAGTGTATAAATAGTCAATTAGTTTTTTTTATCTCTCACGTGGATGCACTGAGCAGGCTAGACAATGACCCTAAGCACAAGGCCAAGTTGACCCTCCAGTGGTTACAGCAGAAAAAGGTGAAGGTTCTGGAGTGGCCATCACAGCCTCCTGACCTTAATATCATCGAGCCACTCTGGGGAGATCTAAAATGTGCGGTTCATGCAAGACGACCAAAGACTTTGCATGACCTTGAGGCATTTTGCCAAGACGAATGGGCAGCTATACCACCTGCAAGAATTCGGGGTCTCATAGATAACTATGACAAAAGACTGCATGCTGTCATTGATGCTAAAGGGGGCATTACACAGTATTAAGAACTAAGGGTATGCAGACTTTTGAAAAGGGGTCAGTTCATTTTTTTCTTTGTTGCCATGTTTTGTTTTATGATTGTGCCATTCTGTTATGACCTACAGTTGAATATGAATCCCATAAGAAATAAAATGTGTTTTGCCTGCTCACATGTTTTCTTTACAAATGGTACATATATTACCAATCCTCCAAGGGTATGCAAACTTTTTAGCACAACTGTAGAACAATAAGAACATCTTTTTGGTATGTGGACCTTCATCAGGTTAAAATAACATTAAAATAATGTTACTTTAACCTGATGCAATGTTTTTTTGTTTTTTTATATATATGTTTATTGAACAGACAATAGTCAGTAACTTTAAGAACAATGCACACGAGATATTACTGTTAATTTCTGTTTTCTCCACCCACCCACAGTCTTGACCCCAAGTGCACCACTTTGTGAATTTGGCATTAGTGACATTGTTATTTTAACCAGTATGCATGTTTAATGATGATTGCTACCAGCTAACGCAGGTGCAGTGTTTTCTGGTTTTTATTCTGCCTTTGGACATACCGGTCAATCTGCAGGTGTGCAAAAGCTTGGTACTTTTATGATGTAGTATTCAGAAATTATTTATGAATTATTCTCAAATTAATGTAATTTATTAATTATTTTACTATAGCCAATATTACTTTATTATTAAGAAAGGTATAGGACATTATTCCTGAACTGTTTCTGCCTAGGCTATAATGCTATACATTAGAAACAAATATTGTAAATCATTTTTTGTTAAATTATATTGGATTATAATTATAATATATTAGAATGTGTAAGTGATGAGCAACTGTTTGTGGTATGTTAGGGTGGAATAGTGGAATAATAACATTTATAATAATTTATAAGTGTGGATAGAGGATATTATTTCTTCATTCATATAATAAAATGTTAAGATTACATGTAAAGATAACTTTATATTGTCATTCAGGTCTACAGTAATTAAGTTAATAGTTATTGTGCTGTTCTGTACTTTATTGAATCATCTGAATTGGTTAAGAGATGTGGTGGGAAGAGAAATGTAATATTATTTGTTAGTTGGTATTATTGAAAGAAACAGTGTTTGGTTTGTTAATGATTTAAATTATTAATCTTGTTAACATTTCTACATTTGCCATATATTGCCAACATATTGTGGTTTAGGTCTATTTGTGTAATTATCCTAGGCTCTCATATTAATATAAAACTAGCCCAAGAAGCCCAAGAATGATGGTATTAACCTACTGAATATAATTATTTTTATTATTCTTTGACCAACAAAAGAAGATATAAAGAAGATAGAGGACCGAGCAAACCCATCAATGTATGTTATTAATTACATTATTATTTAATTCCATTTTGTTGACCATGTTTACAACATAAACAATACTGATTATAGTGTCAGAAATCACAGATAATCTGTGATATTACAACATGGCAAAGTGTTAAAAACTGTGGAATTTGTGAAATACCTTTTAATGACATGAAGCCCAGTATTTATTATGTGGTTGAATGGGGCAGTTGGAGGTCAAAGTGTACCTTGCCCTGATGCCTAACCCTAAACCTAACCAGTAATGCCCAAACCTAATTCATTATGCCCCATTATATGTTTTACTAAACCAAACCCATAAACCGGAGATATTAGTCATAAATTTAACCTGAACATGTAAACCTCAGCCCTAAGTGCTAAACTAAAACTAGACCAAAGTCTAAGACTAACCAAAATTGTAAGTTTTACCCTAAACCTAACCTAAGCCAAAATAGCTTTTCTCCTTGTTTGGACCAAATTGTCAGGTTTTATCATCCTGGAGGAGTGGACTTCTGATCCCCACATATGGTACATATTCAAACCAGGATCACACATAGTACTTACAGAGTATCCAGCAGATTAGTGTCAGTTCCATCTCTGGTGTCAGTTCCATCTCTGTGAAATGAGTGAGTCTCTGTGATCTACAGCAGCTCTACTTCTAGACTTCTAGATCCTCCTCCTCCTTCCTTTTCTGACCCACTACCACCACCTAGTGGAGAAATGGACATACAAGACAAACCTTCCAATACTTAGTCCTAAGTACACTACTCAAAAAAATTAAGGGAACAAGTAATCATCACAGTATAACACCAAGTCAATTAAACTTTAGGGATAAAAATCTGTCCAGTTAGGAAGCATAAGCGATTGTGAATCAATGTCAGACGTTTTGGTGAAAATGTAAGTGACAACAGGTGCACTGGTGACGCAACAGCAAGGCAACCCCAGAAAAGGAATGGTTTTGCAGGTAGTGGCCACAAACCACAATTTCTCTCTCTTTATCCTTCCTGACTGATTCTATTCTAGTTTTGCGTTTTTCAAGTGTCCTTGTCACTACTGGTGGTACCTGCATGAGGTGGTACCTGCAGCCCATTCAGGTTGCACAGGAAGTCCAACTCCTCCAGGATGGCACATCCATACATGTTGTCGCATGACAGTTTGCTGTGTCTCCCAGTACAGTCTCAAGAGCATGGAGGAGATTCCAGGAAACGGGCCGTTACACAAGGAGGGATGGACAGGACGGTAGAAGGGCATCAACCCAGCAGCAGGACCGGTATCTGCTCCTTTGTGTGAGGAGGAACAGGAAGAGCACTGCCAGAGCCCTATAAAATGATCTCCAGCGGGCTACTTGTGTGTATCGTTCTGACCAAACTGTCAGAAACAGACTCCATGAGGGGGGCATGAGAGCCTCTAATGTCCTCTAATGGGACGTCTATCTATTAAATTGTATTCACGTTTATGAACTAGCAACAACTAGTGTTTATTTACTTATCAAGAAACAGGTGTTACTATAAACAGAACTGTTTAGGAATTCACCCTTCCAACTTCCTTCAATTCATCTAATATTTAATAATTTATGTACTGTAATGTATAATGAATCTATTAATGTTTTTGAATTTATATTAGTAATATTATAAGAACACAGCAAAAATCATCTACACACCACACCCACTCATCTACACACCACACCCACTCATCTACACACCACACCCACTCACCTACACACCACACCCACTCATCTACACACCACACCCACTCATCTACACACCACACCCACTCATCTACACACCACACCCACTCATCTACACACCACACCCACTCATCTACACACCACACCCATTCATCCACGCACCACACCCATTCATCCACACACCTCATTCACTCATCTACACACCACACCCGGTGGCGTTACTATCGGGGGTTAGGGTTAGGTTAACCATAAGCGTTAGGGTTATTTTGTCTTTATTCAGTTGGGTTAGGGTTAGGGTTAGGTTAGGGGATGGTAAACTAACCCTAGCGCTTATGGTTGTGACCATAAAGCGCTTATGGTTGTGATCATAAAGCTCTGATTTGGTCTTGTCAGTCCAAATTCGTGTGCCAGAAGCTCTGAGGCGTGTCAAGGTGTTGTCGGGCATATTGTAAGCCGGCTTTTTTGTGGCATTGGTGCAGTAAATGCTTCATTCTGGTAACTCGACCATGCAACTAATTATTGTTCAAGTGTCGTCATATTGTGCTCCTTAAAACAACCAGACCATCTTTTTCCAGAGCAGCCTGTATTTCTCCTGAGGTTACCTGTGTGTTTTTCTTTGTATCCCAAACAATTCTTCTGGCAGTTTTGGCTGAAATCTTTCTTGGTCTACCTGACCTTGGCTTGGTATCAAGAGATCCCCGAATTTTCTACTTCTTAATAAGTGATTGAACAGTACTGACTGGCATTTGCAAGGCATTGGATATCTTTTTATATGCTTTTCCATCTTTATACAGTTCCATTCCTTGTTACGCAGGTCTGAGCTGCATTCACAACATTGACAACAATTCATATACAATCATATTTAAGAATAATTTTAATAGAAAGTGTGTATTAAAACACGTTCCAAGGGCAAAATTCAGACAATGCCAATGACTGAATATGGAATACATATGGCCTCATAGCTCATAAACTATTCAATATTCCACAGAGAAAGCAATGTAGGAAATGTTCAGGAGAGTGTGTAGAGACAAACCTGTCTAATCATGGGGAATGGTGTGCTACATCTAGCAACACTATTTTCCAAACCCTATTTAGGCACCAATGCAAAACACTATACTAGACACTACATGTACTTATTGCCCTGTACAGAAAAAACTATTCTATGCACCACAGTGAATGTATTGTAGAAAATGTTCAGGAGACTCTATAGAGTGATGATATGCAAAGAAATCAAGGGGCACTGTGTATTTGCAATTGTTGCTGGCATTTTACTCCACCCATACCATTGGCCACAATGCAAATGACTGTATATGAAATATATATTGACTCATACAGAAAAAACTATTCAACAACAATATGGAGATGTATTTGCAGCGATGCTAGAGAATAGTCAAAGGACATAGCACAACATGAGATCTGGACTTCAATATCATACGAGCTTGTAAAAGGAATTTAATGTGACAGGCTATTGAACTCTATAAAAACAGTTTTCTTGTAAAGATGATAGGTATAGAGTTGGCATGTACATGTTCTGCTTGTTGAATTCCACAGATCTCAAGGAAATCTATGCTTTGGTGTATGACATTTGCATAGTCCTGGGGAGCAGAACTAATAGTACATTGGTAATGCAGAGCCTTGTAAGTGTGCATAGTCAAGCAGGAAGGTTGAACAGTCAAGCAGGAATGTTGAACATTGTAAAAGTGAACCACACAACTCAATGGATGAATTAGAGTGCAGATTATCTGAGCAACTGGACGATCGGGAAGTTCTAAAAGACACAAAATCACCTTTCATTGAGTGTATTATTCAAATGCGAGAAAAAAGCATCAAAGACATTAGCAGTAGTGTCCCATGCACAGTTCAGAACCTTTACTTTAAGAAAGGGCTGTTGGACACACTATTCAAAAACGTTCTCCCTGTAATACCAATTTGTTCTGACCTAATGACAGCACATTTACAGAGGTTTTCAGAATCATACAAGTCAAAACCAAGACAGAATAAGAAAAGTACAGCAATTAGTGAGGTAACATTAAAAAACACAAAAGTTCTATTCCTAGATGATAAAAAACATAGAATTGACTGTATACTCTGCATACAGCTGGCCAGAGAGACATATGCGAGAAAATCAAAGTTCCAAATCTCAAAAGGCAACACATATTGCCGCCACTGGAGGAAGGCTGTGAGAAAAGGAGAAAAGCACCAAAGCATCTTCGTAGGTCTTTTCAGGTTCCTCCACCTATAAGTTCTAATTCATTTAGTCTTAATGAAAAGATAGGGACGACCAATGATCAGAATGCATTGTGTAATGAGTCACGTTTGGCCAAATTGTTAAATTCTCAGCAGGATTTTATGAATGATCCTAAAAGAACTATATGTAGATTTGAAAATAGAGCTTCCAACTGTTGGTTCAACACAACCTTGCAGTCTTTGTTACATCTCAGCATAGTAAAAACAACTTTTAACAATCTAGACTCACAATCCATTACAGAATGTTCAGATATTAAAGAGAACTTTGCTGCTGTCTTGTTGTCTGCAGTTCAGAGGCCTGGACATAAATTTAAGCATTGTGTATTAAAGCAAGTTTTGATAGAGATAAACCACACCATTCCATCATTGAAATTAGGTCAGCATATTGACCCGCTAGATTTTATATATCAATTACTCCCCTGGTTACAACAGCTGGGTATCAAAACAACGGTCAGTGCTATGCATACTGATAGATGTGAAATGTACAAAATCAGCATCTCACACAATGAGCATTACTTCAACTCGCATTTTCAACATAGACTAAATACAGACACATCATCGCTTGATATTCTCTTCAGACAACTAATCACCAACAGTGGAGTACCCAAGAAATGCAGTCAGTGTGATGGTGTATTGATTAGACAAACCGTTTGGAACACCACACCAGATATTCTAGTGTTTTTTGTGCCCAGTGTGGCAGACAACTTTACAGTTAATAGAAACTCAGTTCTTCCCTCCCGTACAATTGAAATCCCAGTTGTTGGAGAAGGAGAAGTACAGATTGAGCTCTGTGACATGCCATTCAGGTAAAAAAATCTACAGTGGGGCATTTCTGGTCAGTCCTGGATTTTGACAATTTTAATATTTAGTGTTTTAATACTCACTTTTTATTGATATTACTCTTAAATGTGATCATATATGAATTGTTGTCAATGTTTTGAGAGGTACATTTTCTTAAACAATTTATAAACTCAATTTATATCCGTTTTGAAGTAATAAGTTGGTCTCTTTTATTTGGAAAATTTCCAAATTTTATTTTGGAAAATTTCCAAATAAAAGAAGTGTTGCTCACAAGACCCTGATCGCAGAAGTGGATATTGATTATTTTGTGTTGCTCTCAAGACGCAGATGACGCAAGTGTTTCTTTAATGTTGCTCACAAGACGCTGATAATGAGCCGGCTCTTTTTTGTGAACTAGTTATGGGAAGTTCGACTCTTTCTAGCTTTTCGAGACGATCATTAAAAGGTTCGATTATTTTTAGTCATTTCGTTCTTTTGAGTCAATAATGCCTACACCCCCCATCCCCCCCGGCCAGCGAATGCTCATCATCATAATACCGTTTATGTGTCTTCTCTATCAAAAATCAAATACTACATTATTTACTGTAGGCTATGCGTCCAATTATTTCTTGCAAACGTGTATTCACGATGCTACTTCCTAGATCAACTTTTCTTTGAGAACGTCAAACTAACAGCTGTTAGACGGGAGCGTAGGCTACTGAGCTGGAAGCCAGCGGTCAGGGTAGAACTCCGCTGCCAGTCATATCTGTTACAAACATGTCTTTATTATGCTGTTGTCTTGGTGTATTTTTTTTGCGAACGTAAAACTAACAGAGTATGCCGAGGTTGGGTAGAACTCCGCTGCCAGTTGTTCAAATGAACGAAACAACCGTTCAATTGAACGATAAAACTGACCGAGTCAGTCGTTCACGAGTCTTTTTACTTAGGCAAAGGCTCAGTGTATGATTTTATCTGTGTTTATCATTACAATCAAAAATCAACTACCACATTAATTATTTCAGACCTATCATGTCTAAATATCTGTAACAAACATGTCTTTATTATGCTATTGTCTCGGTCTATTTTTCTTTGCAACGTGAAACTAACAGCGTATGCGGGGGTTGGGTAGAACTCCGCTGCCAGTCGTTCAAATGAACGAAACAACCGTTCAATTGGACGATAAAACTGACCGAGTCAGTCGTTCACGAGTCTTTTTACTCAGGCAAAGGCAGCGGCTCCGTGCTTGTTTTCATATTTTTTTCATGGCATCAGTAATCAACTATATTAATTATTACAGTCTGCGTTCAATTGCCAGTTATAATCATGTCTTTATGATGTTCCTGCCTTGATCTATTTTTCCTCTGCAAATGCACATAGAAGTTGATCGGAGAACTGAGCTGTAGGACCCGGTATGAAGCAAGTGATCATGTTGTAGTAATCCGCTGTCAAACGTTCGAATGAACGATACAATTGAACGAGTCACTAGAAAAAGGACTAATGAGTCCCAAGTCACTAAAAACATTCATTGAAAATGAATGATTCGTTCGCGAACGTCACATCACTAATGTGAACTGAGCAGCCTCTGATCTCGGAATGCCTATGTAGTACTGCTAGCCGAAAGCTTCTCAGCCTCGGGATTGTGTCCCATCAATTCTAGTAAGGAATAACGAAACATTTTTTATTTCTTCCCGTTGGAAAAAATAAGCAGCAAGTAATATAACGAGGTAGGTTGTTGTTATTTATGTTTTGTACCGTACTGACTTGTAGGTGACGGAAGCAAACTTTTGTTAGCTAGTTACAGTAACACTACTAGCTAATACTGTAATTGGTGGGACAGACGTTTCTGTGTTAGTGTTTATGATAGTATAGCTATCAATGTATGTCACATTGGTTAGTCTTAACATCATACTTATTATGGAGCGACGTTTGAACGAACTAAACAAACTGGCCTACTACTCTAGCCTTGTTGTTTCGCCAACTTAAGCAAATAATTTAAGACGGAAGCTAACTTGAACGGAACGATTGAAAACACGACCACCAACAACAAAAATAGTTGTATAAATTAGGAGTTTTGTGGTGATGACATGACACCTTGCTAGTCATCTAATTGAAAAACAGACTGTCATTTATGTCATTTATTTTTACCGCAGCACTGATAAAGATGTAAAAACCGTGTTCATGGTAATGACGAAACTTGAGGGATGTAGCTAGAATCCTACTTCAAAACAATAACACGACTTTCTCCTCCTCGTATTTCCTTATGTATAGACATTTTTTTGGAACGTAAAACAATAACAAATCAGTTTAGAACGTACGGCTAAATCCGGCTAGCGTGTTCAATGGACTAGCTTACACTAGCTAGCTACATCTGGATTTAGCCAATATGACCGACCCACTGGATAAGGATGGTAATTTGTTTTCATATGCTCTTAAATTGATCCATCTAACCCTAACCCTGATGTCTACCATTATTTGGGAGAGAGAAACTCCTGTTACATTAGGGTAGCTATTAAAGCCTACGAAAGTCTCGATGCGTACAATTACTTTTATAATGGAAAAGTAAACATAGTTTGTACATATGAAGACGGAAAGCTGGGTTGAATGTACTGCGGTGTTTCCCAATCCTGGTCCTCGGGACCCAAAGGGGTGCATGTTTTTGTCCAAGCACTCACACACCTGATTCAAATGAAAGACCGGATGATAGGTTGATTATGTTAATAAAGTGTTTAAGTGGTAGGGCAACATTTGAATCAGGTGTGTGAGTGCTTAGGCAAAAACAAAAACGTTCACCCCTTTGGGTCCCGAGGACCAGGATTGGGAAACACTTATGTAGTGTATGGAGAGGTTGGCACGGGCCAGACGCTTAGGAAGATGTGCAATTGCTGGATAGTAGCGAGAAGCGATGAGGAGGTGAGCGACCACTGCAGTTGTATGGCAGGGTATGTTTATCAGCTTGTGCTGTGATGAAATTGTAGAAATGAATAAACACATACTGGTATATGCTCAATATGATCTGTGGTTTCTATAGCCTTGGAGAAGTTTGCAGTCACATACCTGCAATTCTCGTAGCACTAGAGCAGTGTGTAAACGGTTTACATAACCCGCCTGTCAAAGGTTACTGGCTCATATTCACCTGTTTTGTTTTTTTACCTTTGCAGGGAGGGGTAAACGGAAGAGAGGTTGGAAAGGTTTACCACTACAAGGTTACCGGGGGACGGCAAGGGATATTTGTGCAAGGGAACGTTACCTTAGTGATAAATAAGAATATACATTTATAATAATATGACTTAATATTGTTTGTGAACATATGCAATCATAAATGACCATGATGTGCTGGAAGTTCTTAGAAAAGGTAGCTAATCTTTCGTCACAAGCCAAACATTAAAAAGATCATGTGTTTCACAGCCTATGGTATCCTCACTGCTCGTGTGTCAAGTACAGAAGACAAGGGACGGTGTAGCAACACGGAACTCAGAGACGATCAGCCTGGTCACTTTGATTTACATACGTGTATGTGCCTGTATCAGTTATCATAAGCACCCTTAAGGTGTAGGTCGTTTAACACCAACCATACAATAAAATGGCGTGTGTTCCTGGGTCTAACCAAAGTGCTTTGAGAATTCCAGGACTCAGGGACACCAAGTCTGGTCGCTTAGACTTATGTGTGTGTAATTACCAGTAGCCCTATGAGCTTGTGTATGGAGATGAACAAGGAATGCCGTAGTAATCTATATTTCAACGTCCTCCCAACTAGCCTAACAGTCTACTAATTATACCGTAAGTTTTTTACACACTATAGCACAAAGATGTGCTAGAAGCTTCTGTTAAAGTTAGACTCCTGAATATGACTACAACACAACGTGTTGGGAGGTCTCTTTAACGAGGACAAACTCCTAAATATGACTACAACACAATGTGTTGGGAGGTCTCTTTAACGAGGACAAACTCCTGAATATGACTACAACACAACGTGTTGGGAGGTCTCTTTAACGAGGACAAACTCCTAAATATGACTACAACACAATGTGTTGGGAGGTCTCTTTAACGAGGACAAACTCCTGAATATGACTACAACACAACGTGTTGGGAGGTCTCTTTAGCGAGGACAAACTGCTAAATATGTCTACAACGCAACGTGTTGGGAGGTCTCTTTAGCGAGGGCAAACTCAAATAACTTTTTGGAGACGTGGCTATTTATCCTAAAATCAGACATATTTGAAACACTCCCCCAAATGGTCATTAGCATTACTTTTCCTTGGCAAACACAATGAACACAAAGGACAGGAACTGTCCCACTTAATCAATGTAAAATTATCGAATGGATGCGGTGTTGCCGTCAGTTGTTGTCTGACATGCAACAAGGACAATCATTTCTACATTTTTTTGTGAAATTTGATCCATAACCCGTACAGTACAATAAGGTATTTCAGACTATTCTGCCCTTTATGGGGAACAGGGGATATATCATACATTTATCTTTAGTGAAACAAATGTTATGCAGGAGCCCTGAATAACATCACCAAGGGGAGACTTGTTGGAGACTTGTTGGGGCTAGTCGCACCTCTTCGTTGAAAACACTCAGCTCAGATGCGTCAGATCCGCAACTGAGTTAATTAATTGATTGTTCGGGTGGATCCCATGCCTGTTGCTCAGATTGAGGGATTGAAGGATACACCACCACTGATGCTGGGAAGGATTTAAGATTCCTTCCTTGACAAGTTATGGCACTCCAAAAAAGCTTTTTAAAGCACTAAGAGTTAGTTATTGTTGGCTAATAGCCATACAACTGTATTTTGTGCTGGAGGAAGCGAGGGAATATAATTTTAATCGTTATCCCATTAACTGTCATCCTGTACAATACTACCCAACTAGGCCATTTTTAGCAACTTACATTTTTTAAATCTAGTTGACACAGAAAAATTTGCAGTGAGGACATTAAACTATATACCACGGGTGTGACATCACCTCAACTTCTACTGCTCTAATTGTGTTGGTAACCTGTTTATAAAGCAATTAGGCATCTCTGGGGTTTGTGATATATACTCTGTGATGCATATAATCACAAATACTTTGCTAGAACAAGGTCATAATTATAATTTGTACATTTAACCACAAATTAGGTGTTTTTGCAATGTATTCATTTCCCTAATCAGACAGTGCATTTGGATATGGGCTCAGGAAACAAACCCAGACTGGACAGTCTTCACTGTTCTCCTCAATGACAGTGACACAGACAGCACACACTGAGCCCTTAAACCAGGCAGAAAGTCAGGAACAGGTACCATGCAGTGAGGACAGTGAGATGGGGCAGTGAGGACAGTGAGATGGGGCAGTGAGTACGGGGAGAGATGGGGCAGTGACAGAGGTCCAGTCCCAATGTCCCCCCTAAGCCCTGAACCCTCACAGACTCAACTGACATCACCTGGTAAGTGATTGAGTGCAAGAGGCTGCAAGGGCTCTAAATGCTATAAATAGTAATGGGACAGCACTTTGCGACTTTATGTTGTTACCTTGATAAGGCTGAAACATGTTGCACACTTGTGGGTTTGGGACTTATTTATTTTACGTTTTTTACTTTCTTCGCGGCCAAGGAACTTAATAGACCGACTGCCTGATTTATGTCTTGCAGGCTGTTGCCCTACAGAGTGGACAAAAGGTAATTGTCAATAACAATCTATTTTTGTCAATAATCAATGTACTTTTTGGTCAAAACCGCATTATTAAGCAAAAGCTAAAATAAATAGTTGAATAAACTAGGTGTGTAATAAGGTGATTACATTCCTCCGATTTCATGTGTTCTATGTGCCAGCTTAAATCCTTGTCAGGCCTAGTGTAGTTGTGTAGTTGACCGTTCATCTCCTTTCTTCTCTTGTAAGGCAAGTTTTCTGGGGGTTTTCTCTCGCTTCCTGGCTTCCCCTGGGAACCCTCGTGTTTCACGTCACAACGCTATGAACTGTGGGCAATTCCCTCAGACAAAATCTACAGAAATGCGGACTTAGGAAAAGGGTGCATAAAGGGCTCGATGGGTCTGTTCCAATATCCGCACTACGCCCGAAGGTCTTCCTGCGAAGTGCACGCTTGTTGAAAGTGCACAATATTTTCACTCGATAATTCCTCAGCTTTTGTCGTCGAATAGTGGAACCCACCCACTCGTGCCAAAAAGAGAGGTACTAAATTATTTATTTTTTTAAATGTTAATTGTAAAATGTTATGCAATGAATTAAACGTTTTATTTACAAATGTGGTTAACAACCTCAATAACGTTTTAGTGTAAACAATATAGATATACTTTTACTCGGGAGACTCACATTCAGAAATGACATAACAGCAGCAAATAACCTAATGCACAGGCCTGTCAAGTCGTTAGTATTTTATAACAAGTGATTTATTTCAAATTATTGTTACAAGCTTTCCCATTAATTATAATTGCAAATTAACTATAAACGAAGTCAAAAATGCGCATTGTCTCCCATGAATTAGCGCAGAGATATGTATGAATTGCCTTACATTAGCTAACGTCTTTGTGTCAGTGTTTTCTGGCCATAACAACAAAATACAAAATGTTTTATACCATCTAGCTAGCTATTTTTTATATACAGGCCCTTAAAACTATACTTCAGAAAGAAAATACACTTAATATATAGACTAAAAGAGTTATGTTACAGTCTGCATTAAATCAAACAACTAATGAACAAAAACCAAACAAAATCTGGCTAGCGCATCCATAGATGCAAGATCTTAACAAAAATGTAAAGAATCATTAGGCAGTGTCCATATTATTATGATAACTTCTTCATGTTTAGTAAAATTAGCATGTCCACGTGCTCCGGGAGTAGACAAGTTAGCTAATGTAGTCTGTTGACTCTTAGGTCCACAGCCCAGAAAACCCGTTCAGCCCATATTGATGTTGCCTGGATGCACATGTATGTAGCCGTGATCATTTCCTGTATTTGGCCATTAGCCAGATTTGTTTAGTCTATAAGAAATAACCCATCAATACTGCTGCCAAGTGAGTCAATCATGTCAGCCATGTCATGATACTAATCAATTACATTTTTTCCTGTGTTTACAGAGACGAGTGTTGCATCCAGTTGTGGAACTTCCTCTTTCTCACATCTCACTTTTTTGGAAGAAACCTGAAAGAAACTAGAAGCCTGTGTCAACACATCTCCATCCCTCCATCGTCAGTAGGATCAGTCCAACAGGTCCTCACCTACAGTGAATATTATTTAGTTGTGGCGTCGACATCAACACTGGAATGGAGGACTTTCAGATGCCAGTGATCTGTCTCCTGACACTTCTCTCTGTCTGCAGTGCTCAGTATGATGGTAAGACTGACACACAAACACACTGGACTTTTAGATATCCACAATGGAACAAATTGCTTGAACGAAGTGCAAGACTCTCATTACCCCTTATTCATTTAAAATTAAACTGTCTGATCTTCTCAGCCAACAGTATTTATATCCCCTGATGGTGATCAACTTTTCGCTTTATTCCAGTTGTATTTATAATTCCATCTGTGATTGAAGGCACTGTTTCATCTGTAAATATGTATCACTTCATTTGGTGTTATTCTCTTGATTACTCTGTACTTAATGTTTTTCATTGTCTTTCTTGTCATATTCATGTGTAACTGAGTTTTCTTTTTTGTTTAGACCTTATCTAGGTAGTCATAGTATATGAGAATTTGTTCTCAATTATCTTAACAAGGCAATTACAACAGTATGAAGTGATGTGATGTCCTACTTCCAGGATACAGTCTCTCTTATAAACCAGGTGGCTTGAATCCTGAATGCTGATTGGCTGACAGCCGTAGTATAAGACTGTATACCACGGTTATGACATCACATCCCCTTCTAAGGCTCTAATTGTGTTGGTAACCTGTTTATAAGAGTAATTAGTCATCTTGGGTTTGTGATATATACTATGTGATGTCGTGCCTAATAACAGCTCTTAGCTGTGGTATATTGGCTATATATATCACACCCCCTTGTGCCTTGTTGCTTACATATATCACAGCTATCAGCTGTTTTTCTCACTTAATTCGGCACATTCTTCTCCCCTGTGAGTTTTCCCTGTATGATGTGGTCAATATCCCTGGGTTAATAAACCACTCTAAAGGGGCCCTTTATATAATCTTGTATGAGTGAATACATTATTTTACATTCCCTCTCAAAGCTTAGTTTCACATGCAAGTGAAATTGTCACATTGTAGGGCTCTGGCAGAGCATCTTACCTGTTAACCAGAGGTATATGGCTTTAATCCCAGAGCCAGCAAATTGCAAAATATTGTTCTGTCCTTGAGCAAGGTAGTTAAGCCTTAACCCTCCCTGGTCGCTCATTCTGACAGCTCTTTGCACCTTTCAAGGTGTTCTGTCAAATGCGAAAGAAAAATCCTGGTTGGAACTTGTGTGTGAGCTGACAGATCTCATATCTCCTCACTTTCCTACTCAATGTAAAAGGGCCACTGGATTGATGCAAGTAGTCATAGTATAATTCTGACAGTAGAAACATGCTACTTTGTGTCTATTCATGGTGTAATTCTGACAGTAGGAACATGCTACTTTGTATCTATTCATGGTATAATTCTGACATTAGGAACATGCTACTTTGTATCTATTCATGGTATAATTCTGACAGAAGGAACATGCTGCTTTGTGTCTATTCATGGTGTAATTCTGACAGTAGGAACATGCTACTTTGTATCTATTCATGGTATAATTCTGACATTAGGAACATGCTACTTTGTATCTATTCATGGTATAATTCTGACAGAAGGAACATGCTGCTTTGTATCTATTAACTATACATTTGGCTTCAAACTAGCTACTCCATAATCTAAACATAAATGTTGAGGGAGATATTTTATAAACACTTCCTATATTCACTCTAGTTGGATTGGATTTCAAAAAAATCTAACCGTCTATCACTGAAAGGCATAATCCTAGATATCAGGACATGCTAGTTATTTCATATTCAGTTATATATTTCTTACATTTACAACTGATATTTCCATTTCTGACCATAAAATGACTTGCATGAAACTACTAATTACATTTTGGAACATTCTGGTGTATCCCTTCTACCGTGCATGGCTGAATAACTTACTACCTCCATGTCCCTGATATAACTAATAAAACTAGTGTAATAATAAACGTTTATACCATACAGACCCTATGTCTCATATGTATGTTTTTCTGTTCCAGTCCAGGTTGTTGGTCTGTCAGAACCAGTTTTTGCCACCGTAGGTGATGATGTCATCCTCCCTTGTTCTCTGAGAACCACCATCAGAACCGTCAACGCTGTTGATGAATCTGTGGTGTGGCAGAGACCTGACCTCAAACCTAAAGAGGTGCATTTCTACCGCAACCGTGACGACTACAATGATGACCAGAATCCATCCTACAGAGGAAGGACGTCTTTGTTTAAAGAAGAAAGGAAGAACGGGAACATCTCCTTAAAACTGACCGGAGTGAAACTCTGATGCTGGAAACGACACCTGCTTCATTCCAACACTGAAGAGCCCAGATCAGAAAGACAATGTTCAACTAATTATTGGTGAGTTACTTAAATATTGAATTCATGGATTTACAGGGATTGGTCCGTCTGTCAAATATACACCTTCAATAACTGACATAAATATTCAAGCATTTGTTCTTCTTACGCCAAACCTTTTAGTGATCATGCGTTTAACTGTAAAGTGAACACCCAGGCACTCACTAAATGTTTTATTTATATTTTTTATTT
>JACXGI010010277.1:17582-28083 GCA_016801175.1 Esox masquinongy
AGATTAATGTCCCAGGTGAGGTCTTCATTAGTTAACCTTAAAACCAGACACCTTGTTAGACCAGACTAGTGGACAGATTTATGTTCCAGGTGAAGTGGTTTTTGATAAATTAATTTATTAATATCATAAACTTTTTTTCTTTGAAAAGGTAATACAGGATTCTGGTTAGTTGTTTGGGATGTGTGTTTATTATATTATAGGGTTTTTATAAAGCTTTCTATAATTGTTCTACATGGCTTATTTCTTAAGTCTGTATTTCAGATCAAATGTTTCTTGAGCCGTGCCAGTCCTGGTGGAGGGGCTGGGGGTTTGGTTTTCTGATCGGTGGTCTGACCTGGGGTCTGATTGTATTGATGGTTTTAGCTGTAGTTCTCTGCATCATGAAGAGAATCGGTCTTCTGCACTGGGGAAGAGGTAAGTCACTGATGCCTCTTTTCCTCTGGTGCCAAACTGGTGTTTTACCCTAAAGTCCAGATTTTCTTCTGTGTCCACTGACACGGGCCAGCGCCAGTCAGCCACTAGGCCATGGTCGAGTAGCCCAGCTCTCACTTGGTACCAAGCCCCGGACTTCAGGACTTAGGGCGGGGTTTGCGGATTGACACGTTACATGGTGTGAAAACACCGCATGTTGTGCTATTCGAATAACGATGTGTATCGTTTGCTTTAGGCTTCTTGTAATATTTTTCATCCGATCTAACAAACAGTTCACTGATAAAATAAAGAAAATGAAGCAACAGTACAGGGAAGCAAAGACCCAGAACGGAAAGATTTGGAACGACCAAAGGTGATATGATGCCATTGACTCAATAGAAAAACGGAGCGCTGAGACTGAGACGTTGCCTGTAGAACCTATAACAACACAACATTACCTCAGAATTCCCCCAAATCCTTCTATTAAAGGTAGATAGTTTAACAAAATTAAACTAAATAATGAATACACTGGCTTACAGCTGCAGTGTCACGAGTGTAGGTGGAGAAGCCGGTCGCAAGAGTTTGAGGAAGAAATTAGTTTTATTATTAGTTCAAACGCCATATTGTAAACAAACAGTGTGGCGTTATTGGTCATTTTATTTTACTACCAGAAAAATGTCGCCTGTTTTTCATAACCGGAAAACCAAATGGCGTTGATAGTTTACTCCTCCCTCCCCACCTGAGTCCCTACAGGAAAGACGAAACAGGAAAGCCTGGAGCCAGCATCAGCATAAATCTCTGGTGTAGCCCTGGTACCGGGGTAAAGCACCAGTGGAAACACGGCATGATGGGAATTATTCACCAGGGGACTGATTATCACTGTGTTTTATGTTATTTTATTCCGTCCTATTTGCACAGTAGTGTGTTGAGATTTTAAGTGCCCCTTTAAATTATATTTGACGAGACTGATATGGAAAGCACATCAACTCGGGGCATTGGACCGAGCTGGTGGGCTACAGTCAATATCGTTTTACTCTGATGAGCTCTGCCTCTGGCAGTTAGATTAGCTTGGCATTTAGATTGGCATTTAAAAGGGGCTGATTATGTTAATTTATTCACATTAGAGAAAAAGCTTTATCTAGTGTGTGTGGGTGTACACAATTATTTCCTAGCTATTATTATTATTATTATTAAAGTGGAATACCTCCATTTACCCCCTATGTTTCTCCTCCTTCCCTACAATACATTTTTCTCACTACTTGAGTTTCACTAGAGTTTGTGTACTCATGGTCTGAGCGTACAGAAAAGTGCTTTTCTCCACGCAAAGTTACAAATGAATGATGTCAACCTTTCTGGGGAAAAGAGTGCATGCCAGGTTTAGTGTTTTCTTATGTACTCTGTCATATATCAGTTGGATCTAAATAAGGACTGTGTGTGACTTTGGGATCTAGTGATAAATGAGGTCCAGGTGTGATATTGGGATCTAGTGATAAATGAGGGCCAGGTGTGACAGTGGGATCTAGTGATAAATGAGGTCCAGGTGTGACAGTGGGATCTAGTGATAAATGGGAGATCTAATGGTAAATAGTTTAACAGAGAAAGATATGTTCCAATGTTTCTAGATATAGCTAAGACAAGTTTTAGTTCAGTCATACATTTTTGTTAAATTATTTGTGATGGGATATCAAGACTTTCTGAAGCATTCTAGGCGTTCATCAATTTGGGCTTTAAAACGGTTCATTCTTTTGAGGTTTCTGAACAGTGGTGACATGCTGGTCAGGAATCATATGGATTATTAAAAATGTCAAAACTCAGAAATTTATCGCTGTAAATGCTCTTATTATTAAACTGGAAATAAAATATGCTTGCTGTTCGAGTTGAAATATACAAATGTTTGGTTACAGAATTGCGAATTTTGGAAAATATGCTCCAACTTTATTGTACAAGCTTGTCAAATATTGATTGCAAGCACGTACCTAAATGTGCAAGCTTGCGAAATGTAATTACAGATTTGAGCATCAAACTTGTGACCACGGCCCTCAATACATGACCGCAGATTTTGTGACACAAGTGCACAGTTTTGAGATGTTTATTATTCCATAGAATAAATAGATGTTTAATGTTCATATCAACGTCTTTTTCCGTAGTATCCTACAAGACTTTGTGGCGCGATGGTTAGGTGTGCGCACTGCGAAGGGGTATTAAAATGTGGGGTTGTATCCCTCATTCGTTTTACCTTTCCAGATAGCTTTTTTTTTTAAACTGTGCATCTGTTCTAATGTTTTGGATTAGAAAGGCAAAAGTGTCATAAAATACACTGAATTAAACAAATTATATGAACAATAAACAGCATTGTTTGAACTCAAAAAGTTTCTTACAGCTCAGCCGGAATTGATCTTGAATCACTAAATTCATGATTGAGTTCACAGCGCTACCGGTTACGCCATTGCTGGAGTTTAAACATTCATAAAAATGGTGGATCATAAAAATGCTTGATTTAAGATATGATATTAAAACTGACATGCAAAGATTCCCGAAGTAGAAATTAGTGTTGCCAGTGTCTCAACCGCTTGTTATTGATAACCGATGACATGCAGCACAAACATATTGAAATTAATTTGTGAATTTCATTAGTTTGACTTAATTATAAGGCTGTAGACTAATCTAGTTTCATGTATTAAAGCGTGGCTGGAATGCACCATGTCTTTAAAAACCACATTAGATGGTTGTGTGACGTCTGAAGCTTGGATACAAACCTCGGCCCTTTCACTTCGAGAGATCTGTGTTGAAATTTCGAACCAATCTTCGAAACGCTGGCTTTGCGCGTCCCATCACAATAAATCATTGAGCATGGTGAATTTTCTCAAAACCTGTTGACTGTTTATATTGAACATATTAATGTAAAAACATTTTATCAGGTTTTTTCTAATCATCTTCTCGTTCTATTCTATGCAGGAGTATTAAACAAGAATCAGCAGATAAATCGGAGATCACGGCAAAGTGGGAATCCACATAACATGGCCTTGATCAATGGGGTTTAAGTTGTCTAGGACACGGATGCCAGCAACTCTTGTTTCCTCTGTTGGACTTTGAATTGTCCAGTTCCTGGCCCTCCTCTAACTTTCCTGACTGTTGGACTTTGGAATTGTCCAGTTCACATGGACAGATTTGGTCTAAATAAGATTATTTTGTGAGGATTTATTTATGGGTAAGTGAGATGCAGGCTTAAGTATGGAGTCTTATCCTTCTGTCAAAATGAGTTTGATGTCCAAAGCATTAGTTCCCATGTAGAAGGTGCAGGTCCTGTAAATAACATGCCCAGTTACAAGGTGCCACACAGTGACTGAAAGGCAATAGGACAGGATACTCAACCTGGAGGATGGTTGGGTTTATATGTCCTCATTGATGCATGTGGGGAGCGAAGGCTGGCCCGTGTGGTCCGATCCAACAGTCGAGCTGCTGCAGCTCAAATTGCTGAAATGCTGGTACTGATAGGAAGGTGTCAGAACACACAGTGCATCGCAGTTTGTTGTGTATGGGGCCATGCAGACCAGTCAGGGTGCCCATGCTGACCCCTGTCCACTGCCGAAAGTGCCTACAATGGGCATGTGAGCATCAGAACTGGACCACGGAGCAATGGAAGAAGGTGGCCTGGTCTGATGAATCACATTTTCTTTTACATCACGTGGATGGCTGGGTGTGTGTGCGTCGAGCATCTGCGGGATGTGCTGGACAAACATGTCCGATCCATGGAGGCCCCACCTCCCAACTTACAAGACTTAAAGGATCTGCTGCTAACGTCTTGGTGCCTGATACCACAGCACCAAGACTGACGGGTCAGGGCTGTATTGAAGGGAAGACACCTGACAGGACAGTGAACCTGCAGGATGGTTGAGCTTCTTTATCCACTCTCTAGCCTACAGCAGGTGCTGTAAGTAATGTTACCAGGTTCTCTATGTTAGTAGCTAAATCTGACTGTAACTGTGGCTTAAAAGCTACATTTGGTCTGGTAGATAATCAGGTACCATCAGGTGTGGTGTCTTTTTAAAAGAAGCAAGTGCACTTAGTTGACAATCACTGGACTTGCCTTTGGACTCTTAGTTTTCCTTTTTATCAATCAAATGTATTTTATAAATCCCTTTTCACATCAGTTTGCCATTATACATGTGGAGGTTTAGGGTTAACAATAGGCATTACCAAGGCAGTAGGAGAGAGTTTGATATTGAGGGGGACACATTTAATTTTATTTGCAAAGGGATCTTAATATTGGGGGGGGCATCCCCCCGTTCCTACACCCTTGTAAGGGGGGGGGCTACATAACATAACGTATTTGGGCGTGGCCCCCCCTTACAGGCAAAGACCTCATCCCTCATCAGAGTTCCAGAGACTCGTAGAATCTGTGCCAAGGTGCATTGAAGCTGTTCTGGAGGCTTGTAACCCAACACCTTAACGAGACATTGTTTTTTTTCTTTAATTCACCTGTCTGTATTTAACAATACTTCTAGGTATTCTGAATGTAATTTAAATTCACACTGTATTCATACACTGCTATATGGTAATATCATGGAAAAAATGTAATGTTCTGAACATGTTCAAAAACAACATATGGCATTCAATGATAGTTTGGCCCATCAGCCATCTGTTTTTAACTAAAATGTGCTTTGGTGCTTTGAAGATATTTGTAAATGCCTTTTTTATACCACCATCATGCAAAACATTGTTTCTCTACTTTTGATAATAAAAACATTAAAAAAAAAAGAATGAAGCAAGTTGTCATATTGCCTGCCTTTTTTACAAACATAAGTCTGATATACTGTAAACATGCTATTTTAAGATGGGTATTAGGGTTTTTAGGAATAGGTTTAATGTTGGTTTAAGCAAAATGGCTTTTGTTTTGTTTATGGTAATCAATTGTTGGTCCTCATTGATAGCAATTTGTCAGCACCCTGGCCATCTGGCAAACATTTGGTCTTTACTTATTACTAACTAGATGGGTTAAATGCAGTATTTCTAAATTTATTAATGTATTATTTTTGTTTTCATCCAACTTTAATTCAACTTTCCTACATCAGGACTCATTTTGGACATAAATGGAACTAATCACCCCTTAAACATGCTTGCACATGAAACGACCAGCTTGTATCTAACACTCAAAACATGAAAAATATATTTGCATTTCAAAAACAGATTAGAATCTGAAGGTTTAGTTCAGTTTTTTAGGATCCTATTAACTTTTGATCAAGCATTGCTTGTTTTATACTTTTATACACTATAGATATATTAATATTCTTACATTAAGGTGGTGAGCCTTAGGCACTGTGATACAACATGTTTATAATCTTTAATTTTTATGCTAGACTTGCTTTATGTCTAATCTTTTGTTACAGAGCATTTCATGATGGCATTACTCACTCCATTACGCTTAGTTTGTCAACCACAAATGTTTACGTTAGTTTTCCAAGAAAAAAACCTTTTATTTTATGTAACGTCTAATGTAATATAAAATAACGTTAGTCGCAGCAGCACTGAAACAACTTTTTACCTAAACATTTTATTTGGAACAAGGCTGTTTATTTCAGGTCTTTCGGTGCATACACACTGTTGGCTGGCTAGAGCTACAAAGAGGCACTCGTTCATTTCCAACCAGGGCCAGGGAATCACGTCGACAGCGGTTGGGCATACCCTCGGAGACAAATTCTCCCAGCGACATTTTTTTTTTTGCACCATATCGTTTTTTAAAATATATACTACAGCTAGAACAGTGAACTTTTCAAAGAGGGATTTAAAATTTTAAATGGGGCTTATGACTCATGTTGCTAGGCTGTGGATCTTTTTCAAAAAAATCTTTCACAGCAAAACAGTACAGGCTGTTCCAAAGACCTTATTGGTCTTTTTTTTAAATAATAATACAACACGAGACCTCATACAAAATGTATACTATATATCCAATGTACTAAACAGTGTTCAATACAATGTGTAATTCCACAATTATATATCATATATGAGTTCTGAACATTACGGATAAGTATTATGCATTACAGCACCTGAAAAGAACACTAAAAACATTTGAGAGAAAGAGATAAACATAATAAATAAAAAATCACAAGGACAGAAAAAGTATATGAACCTAAAAAAATTAAATAAAAAAAACAGACAGGGGGTTTCCTATTACAAAATGAAAACGAGGAGTAGGCTAGTGAAAGACTGAAGACTTGCGCTGCAATTTTCAGACATTTATCTAAAAGTGATGAGTTAGAAATTGCTTTTTTGTTGGTTAATTTTGACAATAACTTTGATAAAGATTGAAGTTCTGAGAAAAATTATATAAAGTTTGGCCTAGATTTTGTCACTCTAGCTTTGTGTATATGGTATTTACCAATTAGACAGAGAAGATAAAGAGTTTTATCAATAAAGGTATAACCAGAACTACCAGAAAGACATAAGACCATTTCCCTTGAGACATCTATTAATTTGTTATAGCAGGAAAAGATGAGCAGGGCTACTTCATTCCATAGGTTATAGGAGTAGTAACAATCATAGAATAAATGTGAAGTGGACTCCTGGACCGAACAGAAGGACCACAGTGGGGTAATATCGACCATAACCTTACTTAAATAAGAATTGCATAGATAATATATATGCAGTAGCTTCATATGGACCTCTTTGACCTTATTGTGATTACAGAACTATGGAACTGAACACATTTTATACATGTTCAGCTTAGGAAAGGATCGTACCCAGTAGGGATTTGCAATAGGAATACAACTCTGTTTAGCAGTGATAGGCCAGCCTAAGGCACACCTGTGCAATACTCATGCTGTCTGATCAGCATCTTGATATGCCACACCTGTGAGGTGGATGAATTATCTCGGCAAAGGAGAAGTGCTCACTAACACAGATTTAGACAGATTTGTGAACAATATTTGAGAGAAATAGGCCTTTTGGGTATATAGAAAAAGTCTTAGATCTTTGAGTTCAGCTCATGATGAATGGGGGCAAAAACAAAAGTGTTGCGTTTATAATTTTGTTCAGTGTAGATGATAAGATCATATAATCGTCGTCGCAATCATAAAGTGAAACTACTGCTGGTGGTCACTCAGTCAATGTCAAGTAGCGCAGAATAAACTATTTTCATTGCTTTTGTAGCTAGCATAGTTCCTTGCGCAGTCGCGACTTCGGCTGGCTATTCTAACGTTAAACCTTTCCAGCCGGAGCCTTCTAACTTCAGAATCCTAATTCCGATGGTTTTTCTCTTATCGCTGCTGTCAAATCACATTTTAAATCTGAAAACTGAAATAAATACTAGACAACATTAGCTACATAGTGAAATAGCTAATTAGGTCATAAGCGGCGGGAACCTTTTTTATTGTGCGCCTAATGTGATGTGCAAAATCCACATTTTTCTGTGGCAATTTTAGACCACGGTCCGAAGAATGGATCTGGAGTCTTATTTGCGTAGGTTTGATGTGCAAACGAAGCCAATCATTTGCGGTAAGGAAGATGTAAAACAGCTTATTACAATGTTTTTTAATAGGGTAACTTGATTTACATTTTAATAAAATAATAATCAGTTTTCAGCACTGAATATTCCAATGAGCAATCGCTGGCGCGCCGCCGGCGTTTTGCTGCTGGCGGGCCGCCGGCGGCTATAATGTACAGTCAGCGGCCCACCAGCTTTTGCTGCTTTTCTCCTGATCTCAATTTGCATAAGCTAATTTGCATCTCAGGCGGCTTTCCACCTGCAGCCCGACTGCGTTACGCTGGCGGCTAGCCGCCGAAAGGAGGGCGCGCGCTTTACTCTGCTGTATCTGCTTGTGTTGCCGTTTATATAGCTTGACATTTGCTAAGTTAGCTTGACTGGAGCTATTTGGCCATCCTTAAGGAGCTACCCACTTACTCAGATTCGGAATTAATATGTGAGTATTTGTCTATATATGACGACCTAAATTAACTACATTTGCTTGTGCACAGCAATGGGTTGATAGCAGCTAAGTTTTTCACCAGTATTAAGCAAGCAAATACACAAAATGTAGCTAGTTAGTTACTGTAGCCGCAAGCTAAAAATTGAGCCATGGGAGATAATGGGAGATAATTCACATTCTGTTTCACAGCTGGCTTGCTAGTAAATGTTGCATCTAACATTTGCATATATGACTTATGAAATGAGGTGAGTATCATGTATTTGTCAATATGATTTAAATATTCTTTTAGAAAAAGCAGGTCTGATTATACCTAACTAGCTACCATCAGTGTAAAATAGATCTGCAAACCAGACCACAGTTACAGTCATCTTCAGTCTGACGTGGTTTTCTATCCTGGCATATATATTTCTAAATACTACAGTATGGCTTTGTTACGTTACTTGTATTGTTTATTCATTACTAAACTCAAATTGTGCCTATAAGAATGTCATATGTTTTTGTACACTACTGTATCACTTTCCCTGATGCTTTTGTCCATGTAATAGACAAGCCTATCTAGACACAGGTAAGATGTGAAAGATTGTTCTGTAAGTCCTTTGTTTTATATTGTGTTATGGATTTATAAAACAATGCAACTAATTACAGTATATTGCTATATATTTTGTATATGTAGGTAGAGAGAGAGAGATGGAGAGGAAGGTGCTGATCCTTTCTTACTGGTGTATGCAGAAAAAGAGGTCACTGACATCTCTAGTAAAGTCCAGCTCATAGCAGATTAGGATGTTTAGAAATGGGACCATAAAGCTACTGGCTGATTTGTACCGTTAGGGCCTATATGAGGTCTTTCAGTTTTTCTGTCTCTTGTTCACCTGGACAGTTTGATGTACTGTCCACTCTTATGCTTCATGGCACACCAACTGATGGCTTTCCACCTGTCTTCTTCCACTCTCTCTCTCTCAGGATGCCATTGTTGTTAAGGGTGTTCAGAGGGCCATGCAGCCTTTTCCACTAAGTGATTATACAATACATGCAACTATCTCTCTACATTGTTCTAGATTAAAGATACCGGTACTGTCATTATTTAACACAACCAATTATCATTCTCACCTTTCTCTCTGTCTCCCCCTCTCACTCTTTTAAAGGCTGCCTTGTTTGAGGAGATCTTTGCTGTCCACTGGGGTGGAGATCGCAGGCATCATTTTGACTTGTATACTTTATACAGCTCCGGAGAAAATAAAGAGACCACTGAACCTTTTTCTTTCCTTTCCAAAAAAGTTGAAAAAGAAAGTTTTGAGTGAGGAACAGAAGTGTTCAATTTGCAGTGGTTTCTTAATTTGAACCCTTCTGTTCCTCACTCAAAACCTTCCTTTTTGACTTTTTTGGAAAGGAAGAAAAAGGGGCAGTGGTCTCTTAATTTTTTACGGAGCTGTATATACTAACATTTTATTAAAAAATGTAAATGATACTTTGACTTCTAGCAGAGCCTTTTCTTTGACAATTCTACTTGAGTATTTAGATTGTGTAGGCCCTACTCCACTGCCACCTCTGATCACCAGGGGTCAGTCAAGAGCATTTAAGTACACTGGTCCACTTGCACTGGTACACTGGTCCACGGCACTTTACTACTCAGCTTTGTAGTGGTTTGGTGGAATAACACAGTAGGTACAGTGAGGGAAAAAAATATTTCTTCCCCTGCTGATTTTGTATGTTTGCCCACTGACAAAGAAAGGATCAGTCTATAATTTTAATGGTAGGTTTATTTGAACAGTGAGGGACAGAATTACAACAAAAAAATCCAGAAAAACACATGTCAAAAATTGTATACATTGATTTGCATTTTAATAAGCGAAATAAGTATTTGATCCTCTCTCAATCAGAAAGATTTCTGGCTCCCAGGTGTCTTTTATACAGGTAATGAGCTGTGATTAGGAGCACACAAGGCTGGAATGGGCTACACGACCATCGCCATGCAGCTTGGTGAGAAGGTGACAACAGTTGGTGCGATTATTCGCAAATGGAAGAAACACAAAAGAACTGTCAATCTCCCTCGGTCTGGGGCTCCATGCAAGATCTCACCTTGTGGAGTTGCAATGATCATGAGAACGGTGAGGAATCAGCCCAGAACTACACGGGAGGATCTTGTCAATGATCTCAAGGCAGCTGGGACC
>JACXGI010010278.1:0-27972 GCA_016801175.1 Esox masquinongy
TTAATCGTGCCTTCACAGATGTGCAAGTCAGCCAAGCCATGTGCACTAATGCACCCCCATACCATCACAGATGCTGGCTTTTGAACTGTGCTCTGATAAGAAGCTGGATGGTCCCTCTCCTCTTTAGCCTGGAGGACGCGGTGTCCATGATTCCCAAAAATAATTTCAAATTTTTATTTGTCAGACCACAGGACAGTTTTCCACTTTGCCACAGTCCATCTTAAATGAGCTTGGGCCCAGAGAAGGTGGCAGTGGTTCTGGATCTTGTTTATATATGGTTTCTTCTTTGCATGTATCAACATACTGTGTTCACAGACAATGGTTTTCGAAAGTGTTCCTGAGCCCATGCAGTGATTTCCACTATAGAATCGTGTCTGTTTTTAATGCAGTGCCGCCTGAGGGCCCAAAGATCATGGCCATCCAATATTAGTTTTCGGCCTTGTCCCTTGTGTTAGATTCTGACCATTTTTGATCCATGAACAAAATTAATGCAACCGGAAGTCAGGGGAGAGCCATCTTTATTCAGCATGAGGCTACGATGTTAACCTTCCATAGTTCTTTCATTTTCTCCAATGATTACGAAGTTAACACAGTCTTTTATGCCCCAGCACATCCCCTCAAATATTTGGCTGTCTTCCAATCACATATGTGTATTCTATATCCTAAACTTACATGGCCTGGTAGTGTCCCCTCTTGAGTTTCTTGTCTCCACAGCTTATCAGGCTGTGTGGGGCCCCTCAACAGTGGATACCAACTGCTTGCGATACGGTACCTCATATAACAGAAGATAACAAGAATAGAACTAAAATACATGCGTATCATCAGGTAAAGACAGGCTTCCTCACAATGGTATGTGCCAACCTACAGTCCATGGGTCTATTCATAGAGTCTATGACAGTCACATGGAAAACACCTATCAGGAGGTATGGACATTGTGTTTGGGACCCATCAGCAATGGGGCATCACATTTCCTAACTAGTGTCCTTCGTATAGAGATACTTAGTACTCTCATACATTGTGTCAAGCTTAATTCAGTTACTTTTCATGCCCAATATCTATCACTTGCATACAGAGATTTCTCCGGATTCTCTGAATTTTTTTATGATATTATGTACCGTAGATGATGAGATCCCCAAACTCTTTGCAATTTTACATTGAGAAATGTTATTCATAAATTGTTGCACTATTTGCCTGCGCAGTCATTCACAGAGTGGTGAATCCCTCCCCATCTTTACTTATGAAGGACTCTTTTTATACCCAAGCATGTTACTGACCTGTTGCCAATTAACCTAATTAGTTGTGAGATGTTCCACCAGATTTTTTTTAGCATTACACAATTTTTCCAGTCTTTTGTTGCCCCTGTCCTAACTTTTTTGAAATGTGTTGCTGGCATCAAATTCAAACTGGGCATATATTTTTCAAGAAACAAAAACATTTATCGGTTTCAACATTTGATATGTTGTCTTTGTACTATTTTCTATTGTATATAGGGTTTAAATAATTTGCACATGATTGCATTCTGTTTTTCTTTACATTTCACGCAGTGTCCCAACTTTTTTGGAAATGGGTTGTACCTGGTGAGAGTTGTTTACCCAGATTCAGTAATTCACCTTTCTGAGCCTACATGTAGCACTGTGTGACAGGGTGCTTCCATCTCCATGCTAACACCCTTTGCATTTCTATGAACCTATATGGAGTCTCCAGGGATAGCTACACCTGCCCTCCAGCAGCAGAACATGTGATTAACATGCTAAAGGTTGCACTGATGTCCTTCCCAGCATGTTGCGCCACAAGGCCACGTGTAACTTTCCTCCTATCTGCCTTCCTCCACTTAACTCAAATCAATGGGCTCTCCTACAGAACGCCAATTCATCTGGCGGTGACGGATGGACAGACGGACCTAGTGAAACGTCCACAGAACCCTGCTGCTGCTTCTGTTCGAGGTGAATTCAGATTTACCGTACTGCAAGAGTGGCTTTATTCATGGATACACAGATGGAGAGGGAGGCTAGCAACGTTCCCTCTCTCCCTTCTCTCTCCCGTACTCACTTTCTCCCTCTCCCTCCCAGCCAATTCAATCCCACTTCAATCTTGGTGCAATCGTTCCGAGGCTGCCTCGCCCTATTACATCACTTTTGCTGTTCATCAAAGCGACAGGGTGTGAATTCCCCCGTCCATGACACCTACATCTTGACACTACAGACCTCCAGGCTACAGCCAAGAGCTGCTCTAGATCTGCTGCTGCATCTGGATGAATCCCTGTGGAAAGAGACAGCTCTGGAGGCGCTCTCCATGTCTCTCTCTCTTTCGGTGACTGTCGCTCTATCTCTCTCTCTCTCTGTCTACTACTCAATGCATATTTGTTTTTATTTCTCTTTCTCTTTCGTTCTGTCTCTGTCTAATTCTTTCTCTCTTTCTCTTCATTCTAACCTTGCTCTCTCCCTCTGTCTCTCTTCCGTTCTGAGACAGGTTTCTCTGCAGTGGAAAATGGTATGTATCCACATCTACAGTAACTCACTATTAATACAGACACGCTTAACTGGTAGACATGCAAGTGTCTGTCTTGTAAATGCGTTGTGTGGGTACCCGGGGTGCTGTGCGTACATGCTGTCTGTGTACTCTTTGTAGGTTGCTAACTAGCATGTAGCCCTCAGTGTCACCATCACCTCCCTATGTGTCAGATGTGTGGGTGGGTTGGTAAAATGGAACACAATAACTTTATTTGAGTTATCTACAATGCCTTTGTAGGTGTGTATGCATGTGCATGTGGGTGTATTCATACAAAGTCAGTGGGGTTTCTTTGGATAAGAGCATCTGCTAATTGACTTAAATGTTATTGCTAAATATAAGATGGACAAGAGAGAGCCACTGCAATGTTTTTTTATCAGTTATGAAAATTGAAGAAGAAATTGTGGAGAAAAATTTATAAAGGACTTTTTTTGGGAGTAGATACAGCAAACTAGCGCAAAAACAATGAATGAAACAATATGACACATCGTCAAAAACCATATCACGCATGAGTCACCTCACAGGTAAGGGAACCAGCCCATGCTTGGTAAATATCACTTAGTAGATCTCTGGGGAGAAGGACACTGGAGAGCTTAATAGATAATGGTACACAATAGTGACAGGGAAGAATAAATAAAATAAATCAGCACAGCAAAAAGAATATAGTTTCTGGGCTAGAAAATGAATCTCTTGACAGTCTAATGACAACAACTATGCCACTATTGACGCAGGGGACTCTGACATAATTCCTACTTAATTCCAACTATCGACAGGGATTATGTTGAATTTCTCATTTGTCAGTTTTAATTAACTGACTAGGCCCTGCCTTAATGACTGCATTCAATGAAACTACTTCTAATATTACATTATTGTATAAACAGAGCTAACAAGCTCCCGGTCCAAGTTAGCAAGAGATCTTGTTGTATCTAGCATGCTTTCTAAGGTTGCTATGTTCTCATTTGGGAGTCATTTACCAGCTTGCATTGATGGTATCGCATTTCTATAACGAAATGGAAATATAAAGCAATAAAAATTAAATCTGGTATCAGCACTGATCTCCTGATTCGATTGAATTTTGATTCACAAGTTCCCAATTTGATTTGCTTCCAAATCGAATTTGATTTAATTTGAATATAGCGATAATAACAACACCAATATTGCCTATAAGGGAGATTCCCTGAGAATGAAGGCTATGAACTGCACAGGGAATCCTCTCGCTTGTATAACATGGTAGATTACTAAAGAGGTTAATGTTAAACATGGACAACCAGGCCCAAAACATTACACTGTATTTGTTGTTATTCAACAAATATAAAAAAACGAAATAAATACTTTTTTTTTTTTTATATCATGAAATAATGGTAAATTAGCTAAGGCTCTGACATGTTTTTAAAACTAGTACACGTCGTTCCAGTAAAGTGCATCATCCATAAAATTACAAAAATCATTACATTTCTGTGATTATAATAGTTCACCCAAATGTTTTTGTGCCATCTATTAAGGTATCAATTTCGGTTTTAAATTAAACACTAACTTTGCCATTACACAAAAAATAAGTCAAATTATATCTTCTATGGGAGATTCATAGAGGTTATATTTTAAAAGATAAAAAAAATATTTCTGGTGTTTCTGAAATTGAATGTGTTGTTCCTCACTTTTTTGTAAGGAGCCCCGTGCTTCCAATAAAAAAAAGACCTGTGTGTGTTTGCGTGTATGTGTGTGTGTATATATATATATGTGTGTGTGTGTGTGTGCCCACATTATTGTACTGTAGGTCTGTATTGACATTTCTGTGTTTGCATCCAGAATGTTTACCTTTGGTCCTCCTGGACTCCCTCCTCAGAGTGCTGCTTTTGACCCCTGCTTGGAGCTCAGAGCTGGATGACTCTCCTCCGCCTGATGACATTCTCCCGGGTCCTTCCTGTCCTCAGTCCTCCTCACAGCAGATCCACCATGGGCTTATCACTCCTCTGCTAGCAACCTCCAAGGGACTGGTCCCCTACCCACTACCCCTACTCCAGGCCAGAGACGGAGCCTACAACACCCTATTCTCCTGGTCTAGGACAGAGCTCTCCTCTAAGTCCATGGTGAAGCCTGGTGGTATTCCTCTTCAGTGAAGAAAGCACAACATGAGTTCTGATCTCTTTTAATGAAGGCCCATCATATCTTCTGACAGAACTGATTTACATTAGTTCCAACATAGTGGCTACATGTTCCATGTCAAAAATGACATGGTGTTTGTTAGTGCAGACTACTAGTAACTGCCCACTAGTAACTGGTGAATCTTCCTCAAAGGGAACACAGGTTGTTGTCCCGTACTGTCCTTTAGTCCAGGTATGGCAGGGCTACTCCTTTATGGTAGGATACTTCACAGACTGTCCTCCTGTCCATCGCTCTCTCCCTCAATTAGCACTGGAAGTTAAAGAGACAGAGAAGACATTTAGCACGAGCTAAAGACAGTGTGTCTGTGTTTGCGCGTGTGTGTGCTTGCTCTGAAATTCACGTGCATGTGTGTATGTGTGTGTGTTAATTCACGTGGGAGAAATTAGCCACAGGTAATCAACATGACAAACCAATTTCAGCATTAGTCCATATGACAATAATTAAAGCACAAAAACGACAGAGAACAATTTATCACTAAACTAGGTAGTCATTATCTTGTCTGCAATCACATGGTAGTTTCCATCTACATCACCAAGGTTGCTACTGTTCTTAAAGTTACAGTCTCATATCTTCACAGGCTGCTGTTGTCCCGCAATACTAATCCCAGATTGCAAACGTATACACCATGTATGGTCAGTGCTTCCTGTCATTTGCTCTCTATTAAAGTAGACAGAAAAGGAAGCTGCAGAAAACAGATGAATGGCACAACTGTGGAGAGAGGGACTCTTGGCATGGACAGTGTTGAATTGGAACACACACACAGTTTGAACTGGAACCTCCAGCCTGCCTAATGCCCTTGAATCATCCACTGCTAACATGGGGGCGGTGCCAAGGCCAAGGCTGGCACCGAGAATGGCAATGTGGTTGGCATGGTAATGGCTCATTGTTGGAAAGATAGACGTTCCCTCCACTGTCTGTCCTCAAAAAGAGCAGTCCTTCTCAGTATCTCACATGGCATTGGGGATACGTGTCTACCATGACATTGTATAGTTGTATGATTGCATGTGTCTCCCCTCCACTCCTCTCTCCTCTCCTCTCCTCTCCGCTCACGCTGCAGGTAGGTTCTCAGACCTGCTACTGTTCGGAGGTGAGGACACACACCAGAGACACATCCCACTCCATTTCCCTTGAACAACAGGTTACTGCAACAAGCCTGCTCATTACTGTTTCTCTGCGTGCGAGTACGTAGACGTCTGGCCCGGTGTGTCTCCCCCGGCCTCTGAGCATTTCACTGTCGCCCAGGCAAGCATTTCACCAGGGGAATCATTCAAGTGCGCTTATGAGGCGGATAATGTCACACCGCCTGGTCCGAGCGGGAGGCCAATCTACATAAGTACTTCTCACACGAAACCCTCAGAGTGTCAAAAAATAGACAAGGGAAGGCTTTTTCCCTCCCCATCACAAAGAACCTTATCTTAATATGATTTTCATTAGAGGAGGAGGGAGAGATATGCCCCGTTGCATTAGTTTGACGACAGAAGAGGAATTTTATGTGATATATGACTGCTTTTCTAAACCCGTAGTATGTAGGTCACACATACACATACAAATGAAAGCACGCACTCACACACACATAGACACACATACACACACAAGCATACATGAACACACATGTACAGTATGTGCATACACAAAGGCCCTCTCCCTCACACACACACACACATACACACACACACACACACAATCTGCACTGAGTTTTAACAGCTTCCAGTGTCTCTTATGATTTGGGTCAAAATTAATGAGCATCATGAATGTGTATCTGTGTGTGTGTGTGTGTGTATACGTGTATGTGTGTGTGTGTGTCCTCAATGTAAGCTGTTAAGAGTCAGTCTGTCAAAGCCCGGAGATGAAATTACCTGATGTATTCATTTGGCTCATATATATTTCTCTTGTTTCTCATTTGAAGGATGGATTTCCATGTCTACAATACACCGGTCTTTACCAAGTTCAGGAGATGAGAAAAACTGAGGGAAAGTAACATAGATATACAGTATAGATAAATGATAGCTGGAGAGAAAGACATGCAGTTCCTTCAGAAAGTATTTAGACCCCTTCATTTTGTTGTGTTAAACATTTAATTTATAATTGAGTATAATTGTATATATATATAAAAAATTGCCATCAAACTACACCCAACGCCAGATAATGACAAAAACAAGATTTTAGAAATGTATTGAAATATCTCATGTACATAGATATTCAGACCTTTGTCATTACAATTCAGATTGAACTCATGTGCATCTTGTGTCCCTTGATCATCCTTGATTATTGTCTCTACAACTTGATTGGAGTCCATCTGTGGTAAATTCAGTTGATTTATAAAAAGATGTACCTTTCTACTTAAGATCCCACACTTCACAGTGTGCATGTCTGACCAAAAACCAAGCCATTAAGTCCAAGGAACATTCCCTAGACCTCTGAGAAAGTTATAAAAAATTGCCAAAGCATTGAAAGTTCCCAGAAGATCAATGGGCTCCATCACTGTGAAATGGATGAAGTTTGGAACTACTAAGACTCTTCCTAAAGCTGTCTATCCAGCCAAACTAAGTAACCGGGCCACTTAGTTTGCCTATCCAGCTAAACTATGTGACCAAGAACCCAATGATCACTCTAACAGAGCTTCAGAGTTTCTCTGCAGAGATAGGAGAACCTGCCAGAAGGACAACCATCTATGCAGCACTCCATGAATCAAGCCTTTTCTCTGGTGTGGCTTTACAGAAGTCACTCCTGAACAAAAGATACATGACATGTCGTTTGAAGGACTGAGAGCATAAGGAAAAAGATTATCTGTTCAGATGAGGCCTAAATCTAATTATTAGTTCTGAATGCCAAATTAAACATCTGGAAACAAAAGGCACTGCTCATCACCTGGCTAATACCATCCCTATGGTGAAGCATGATGGGGGAGCATCATGATATGGGGGAAGGATTGAGGGCAGGATGAATGGAGCAAAGTACAGAGAGATCCTTTATGAAAACCTGACCAAGAGAGCACAGGATCATAGGCTGGGGCGACATTTTTCAGCATGTCAACCACATTTATGCGAAGGTCCTTGAATGGTTCAGCCAAAGTCTGGACTTTGGCTGAACCCCACTGAACATTTGTGGGGAGCCCTGAAGATGGCAGTTCACCAACACTCCCCATCCAATCTGACAAAGCTTGATCGTATCTACAAGGAAGAATGGAAGAAACAGCCCGAATCCAGGTGCGCAAAACTGGTAGAGACTAAAAGCTGTAATCACTGCCGAAGGCACTTTGTACAGAAGAAAGGGTCTGAATACTATTCACATTCAAAATATGAGTTATTTTTTTTGCTATGTCATTGTGTTTTTCCTATGCCATTATGGGGTATTGTGTGTAGATTGATTGGAAAACATTTCTTTAATAAATTATAAAGTTAAGTCTACAACACAACAAAATGTGGAGGAACACAAGGGGTTTGAATACTTTCAGGAGGCACTGCAGAAATGAAATAATTCTGAGGGGATAGTTTGCTCCCGTCAAAGATTCTGCCGCTGCCATCAAAACAGGATTAGCTAACAAATACAGCCACTTGCCATGTGAGTAAGGAAGCCTGATGGAATATGACAACTCTCCCTGTAACACTGAGAACATCAATCACTGAGTAAGCCATTGATTCTTGTGGAGGGAGTCAGATCACGGCAAAGCCAGAACCCTTGGGTATCAGGCATATATCCTGTTATGCTGCATAAATGGAACACGATGTCATGTGCTCAGAATGATTTTTATCAGAGAGGAAAATTATTATCTTTTTTCAAGGTATTCAGTATGACACATACGTACAGTGTTTCAATATTAGTGCATTGTCCCATTCATATTGAAAACACAATTGCAAACACATTGTAATTGAAAGTTGATTTCATTTTAAGATCTTTACATTGTTATGGTTATATTTACATTATGATGCTTGTTCCCTCATACTGAAACATTTCAAAGACAATGGAAGGGTTGAAATAACGCATTGTAAATTTCAAATACCATCGGAAAAGAACATTATACCGCATATTAATAAACAATGTTGATATTCATTATTAAATATCCTTTTAAATTCAATCTCTATCATTACATTAAAATGTCCATTATGTGTAGCAGATTTTAACAAGCATCACAGGTCATAAATATAACCCTAACCCACTCCGATTGTATTTTCTAATAGAGGCAGCATTTTAAAGCCCAACCTCAGTTTACCAACAGGCTTGCATGATAACTTTAGTCCCTACCCACCTTCCATATGGGTAACAAAGGCTAAACAGTTCCTCAGCAGCTACTTCTTATTAGACCTCTATTCATACCAGCCACAGCAGATATCACTCCCCAGCCTGTGCTAGTTTGTATGTGGAGCTGATGTGTGCAGTGTAGCAGGCCAGGCCTGTCCCCAGATTATCTGTGTTGGTTGCTGTAGTGGCACGGCTGCCATGGCCTGGGGGTGGAGGGTCGTTTGTTCGACAGACTGGCTTTGGCACCTAGCGCTGGTCATCTTTGTTACAGAACGCCCCCCGGCTTATGGATGGGGACAGGACTGTCACAACCTGACTGGGCTAGAGCCAGCCCGGTGGACTCATCCTGCTGTGGTTCCTTGTGTCACCCAGGACAGTCCCAGCCAACAGACACCTCTTCGCAGTACATCAAGGCTGTAACATGTTTTAAAGTGTCAGTGTTATTTTAGGGTTTCATCTTTGGGCTTTAACCAGAATCTACTAGATTTTCAGGAGTAGTCTCCATGGATTCATCAATTGTTATCACACTCTCCTGATCAATGATAGTCTAGTCTCTGGTGGCCTAACAAGCGCCTGATAGCCTCCAATATGAGATAACAAATCATTTGCGTCTGGTGGATAGCTAATTAGCTACTTCTAATTAGTTAACAGCTCTATAGGAGCCACACAGCGGTCTTTGAGGTTACACTTTGATTTATTATTGTTTCCAGGCTACAAATTCATTCTTTCATTAAATATATGTGCCATAACAACAAGGTTTTAAATTGTCAGGTCTGGAAGGATATATTTGTTATTTTGCTGGTAGGCTAATTAGTATTTTGCTGGTAGGCTAATTAACTACATTACATTTTTATGAATACAATTTTAATATAACCTTGTGCATTCAGATACAAATGCAGTTGATATGTAAATATCAAAACATTATGGGCCAATACATTTGTTACTTTAGTTTTCCCTCAAAAACTATGCGCTGCAGTTGGCTTTATAAAACCAATGGAATTGTACACTGCACCCACTCTACCAACAACCTACTCAAACCTAACCCAGGTGTTAAAGTGAAACTGATAAGATGTAGCCATATTTAGAGCCATATTTATAGCTCTGGCTGAAGCTTAAGAAAGTAAAAACAGACAGATTGAACAGTGCCAACGATTAGACAGATTTACACGGCTGGATGGAATCCAAAAGAAGACATGCTTACATTTTCTCCTCCTGTTCTCTGAGATCCACATCAGCATCTGTCTGGCCTCCGAGAGGACTGATCGCCTAATTGTCCTCTGATATCAGGCTGGTCCTTCATGCCCCATTAGTTAACCTCATTCCTGACAAGACGGAAGAGCTCTGAGCCTGGCCACTGAAACGACACAACGGTCAAAGCGAGGGAGAAGAGAGACGGAGAGAAAGCGCACAATAATCCTGCTGTGTTCTGTTCATGTGTTGGAATAGGGGCAGCACACTCATTGGCCTTCTGATAGAAACTAGAGGCACCATTGCTTTAGGTTCACTAGATACAGCTGGTAAACTAAATTAGTATTTGCGGCACAGTTGCTTCTTTGCTGCGCTGATTTATGTCAAAATAAACCTTGGAGCAGTGCACTCACTTAGCCACAACTTCAACAGGGCCAGGCATGGGTGGTCACTGGGTTAGAATGGGTCTTCCCTCTAAAACCCTCCACCTTTTTACCAGCCCAGCTTCAAGCACAAAGGAGGCAATTTAATGGAGGAGAAGTGGAGGGAACTTCAAGTCTGGTACGTGATATAAATAAGAAACTTAAAGCAGGCACACTATTCAAAGACATGAATCTGAAGCTAAAACGATATAGAGTAGTTGTGTTTGGCTGTGACAGGTATTGCAATGGCAAAGCATCAATTGCATATATAATCTTATGATTACTTTGATTAACTACCTTCTTAGCGACAGTAATATACCAAGCAAATGACAGAGGTCAGAAGAAAATATTAATTATATTTAATCAAACTCCCGGCGTGTCTCCTAATGTCTACAAATATAGGCAATGTGCAGAGCTGTGAGCTGCTGTGCTGGTCTGTGTGAGGTTAAGCTGGACCAGAGAAGCCTGTGATGAGTAATTGGGCAATAGGAAGCTCCAACTACCATGTCTCTCTATGGCTTCCCTGAGGAGTCTTTAATTCACTGTTGATTTGCTCTGTTGTTGTGCTCTGTCTCAGTGTCTAAACAGTGTGTTCAAACAGCCTATTTAGCACATTCAGTGGGAGAGAACTGGGACGGATCCAGAAGAGGAGGCCGGGAGGAACACTCAACCACCTCGTATGCAGCCAAGACAACAAATCTCCCTCTGCCCCCCCCCCCCAAACATTATCTGTCCCTCTCTCCCTCTGCTCTATCTCCCTCTTTCTCTTTGTCGCACATCGTTTCTCTGTATTTCTTGGTCTCTTTGTCTCTGTATCTTTGTCCCAGTCTCTCTCCATCTAAATCCATCCTTCCTCTCTCCCTCTTCCCCTCTCCTCTTTCTGTCTTAAAATCACTCTCTCCCACCTCTGTCCTTCTCTGTCCTTCCGCCTCCCCTCTTTTTCTTGGTTTGAAAAAGAGTTGAGATTCTTTGTGAAGACTATCCTTTGAACATTACAAAAGAATCCAGAGTAGTTCAGCGTGGTCATTATTTCATGCAGCTAGTAATTAATGATACCATTAAGTCTTCTTTTTCTGTCTGTGTTTTACTTTGAACTAAATAAATAGCTGAGGGGTGATTCCCGTAATTGCAACAGGGTCATGGATACAATAAAACATGTGTGATCCGAGCCAACTCTGATTCAACTCGACTGTGACCAGAATTAAACAATGTCACCACAGCGTTGTTTAAAGTGGCTGTCAGAGACTTTAACACCAAAACAACTCATTTGTAAAGTGTTGTTGGACATCAAACACCCCAAGAAATCTATTCTGTAAGACAAAGTATGGGCACAGAAAAAGACTGATCATTTTGCACTGCCTTATCTGTGTAATCATCTGGCTTTTTAATTGAATTAGCTAAAAACCATGAATATAAACATTTGTCTGTTTCTTGTCTATTTGTGTCTTTGTATTTCTAAGAAAGCAGCCCCAGTAAACATAGACAATAATCCTTTGTTGTTTTTTTTTACATTGTGAGGAAACATATTGCTTCTTGCCTTAACAAAACCAGGTTTCAATCAAAAACTGTTTAAAGGTTTGGTTGGCTTCAAATTGAATTCACAATAACAGACAACTCAATCAAATATCAATCAAGGTTGGACGTTAGGCTGACATCCTTTGCCTAGAGGGTAGGTTGATATCTCTTTACCGTTCAGCAACCTCAGTTGTGTATTGATGTGGTGAGGACGACCTCCCACACACAAACATGCATGCAAGTAAAAAGAAAGTTTTAAAAAAAGTATTCTGTCCTTGAGCAAGACAGTTAACCCTAATTGCTCCAGTAGGATGGTCCGGATAAGAGCTTCAGCTAAATTACTAAAATGTAAAAATGTATATTAGCTATAGTAATTAGCTGTGCTCCCACCACACCTCAACGTCTCCTCTGTGTTGCTCATTAATCTCACATGAGTGATTAGGCTGCGGAGCACCAAGACGTATGGAGCCAGGCAGGGATGGAGCCAGGCAGGGAGGTGTGAAACTGGGTGTGAAACTGTTGTAATCTCATATGTTATCACACTCAGGAGATTAGTTAAGGATTTAACCACACTACAGCCCATTGGCAGCTAATCATGCTGCTAATGATAAGTGAAATATTCTTGCCGTTGCTACAATGGCCACCGCCAAGGTCAAGAACTCACACATTGCCTAGTCGCCTAGCCCCTTTAGAAACATGTCATTTAGTTACAGTAGCTGGCAGGCACATAGAGAATGTACAGTGAAAGGCGTTAAGCCTTCAGAACAAGGGTCTCCAACTCTCAAGGTCTGGTCGCCAATTCAGAAAGAATCTCAGGGAACGAGTCCTGATCAGTTACGCCTTTTAGATCATAACGTGTGTGATTATATGGACGAGGGGAACCTGATCACTCTGAGACGCTTCATGAACATGAGCTCTGGAGAATATTGTCCTAGTGCTGGGCTGGAACAAACGCCCGAACAGCCAGGCCAGTAGCAAGTATTTAAAAATATGATATAGCCTAACGATTAACTAAAGCCAAATCTTGACAATAGCTTGGGAAGGGGCGGGTTGAAGGGATCTGTAAGGGCTGGAATCAGACGAAGTGGCGCAGAACATTGACATGATGTTGTGGCATAATTAGACTGCCAGTGCTCCAGTGCTGTTGTGCTTCTTCAGCCAATAATATCTGGCCAGGGCCCCTATATGGGCCACATGGCATAGTGTTAAACCTCTGCTACAGAGGACACACACGTGTGTAACAGAGCATTCAAACCTTACAGAGAGGTCGTCAGAAATGAAGTCAGAAAAGAGATTTCAAACCAGGCATTAAATTACAACAGCACTGAGTCAATATGGCATTTTCAGACCCTTTTCCAATCTACTCCGCATCATGTGGACCAATGTAAAAAAACAACAACAAAGGATTATAACATTTTTCAATGTGGGAACGATAGTTGGGAAAGGATGAGTTAAGCTATAGCTAAAACTGATTGGTTTTACTTTAGAATATTGGTTCTAAGCCTGTTTGCCCTGGTACCAGTGAATCAGAACACACAAACACACACAGGCCACTTCATCTAACTACTACCCCTGCCACATGATTCAACCACTTACCGGGTACTACTTTAGCCTGAGGGGGTTTGGGACTGGAGGGCCACATTGAAGAAACTGTACAGACCTTAGTCCTCAAAGGTGATGAATGCTCTGCTACTGACGGAGCCTCCTCTAGCTCTATAGCTCCAGTGCGTCTGTGAGAGCAGATGAACGCTGAGGAGTGTTTGATAAATTGGGTCACACGAACATGGGGTTTCTGGGTAATGCGGTGAAAACGCTTGAGGAGTTGAAGTTGGAACAGCACGTGTTGGAATAGAAAAAACTGGGTCAGAACCAGTCTGACGATGAGCTTCCCTCATCACCTAAACCTACCCGCAACAGAAATGGGTTTCACCTCAGTCCTCACACACATAACACATTGACACAGGCACACGCATGTCACTAATGCAACAAATAGGCTACGTTGTATTGCTCTTGCTTGACGTTTACAGCACACTATTGATTCTGTGCTTCAAGGGCTTTTCTCTACCTCTGTCTTCTTCCATTTATCTTGGTGAGTTAGTCTGTTACCTTGACACTGATAAGGCAAACTAGACTTGAGGATGGATAGATCTCTGCAGCTACATGCTGCATCTGCTTAGCAGTGAGGAGTGAAGTCATTATTGCAGATATAGAGAAGAGAGGCCTCTCTCTTCCATTTGACTCCCTCCTTCCCTCCCCCTCTTCAGATTTATCTGCAGCTCCACAGCCTCAAACTTCAATAAATGGAAGACTATTATACATGGTGCCAACTGGCCCTACATCAGTTGAGCTGAAGGTTACAGTGACTCATTTCACTACAGAGACTGGGTGGGCGGCTCATATCAATACAAAGACTAGGCGGCTAGCTCATTCTATCCAATTGACTTGTTTTAATTTACGCATACAGACGATGAACTGAAAGTCAGCAAACCTCCTCCGCGAGGTAGATCACGGACCATACAACCAAGTAGGCTAAAGCACAGATGTACAGTGATACAGTATAAACTGTGGTACAGATTGCGTGGAAACCTGGAGGCATATGGCAAGCTGCTCCACACCTCCTAGCCAATTGAGCCTTAATGATTCATTGGTTTGGCATGCTGCATCTCCCTGGTGAGGGTGTGTGTCAGTGATGCATTGAAGATGCCATGCAGTCCCTTGGAAGCGGAGTGGGTCAGAGTGATGGCTGAGAAGGCTTTTCTGGCTCAGCACACCGGCCAGACGCCGTTGGTTTGACTCTGCGGTTCACACACCCACCAGCTAACTCCCCTTTCCCTCCCTCATCACCAGATGTTTCAGGTCAAGCCAGTCACTGCTCACCAGGATCACGAGAGGACGCCTATTCTTTGGTCTACTCAATTAAATAGTGGATGACTGCAGCGTTCCCGCGCCATTTCAGTCAAACACGGTGATTTGCTATAAGTCGAAAAAACGCTGACCCCGTTTTTCAAACTGTCATCAGAGAAAGAATGCGATATTTCAGATGTGGAGAATTAATTTAAAAAAATATACTGAAAAAAATCTCAAGAAGTTAATGACCACACTTTTTAATACAAATTAAAACGAGGGCACTTTTTCTGTCCAGTGGTTCCCATAAAACTGTTAGTGAACAATGGCTATGATGACGGTACAGCAAACACCAGCCTGAAAGACACCCGACAATACACCTCCTCTGTATTGTCTCTAAGATGGCCGCCTCCAGTTCACCTCTACCTTCCACCTGTCCCCTTAACTATCTCCTTTGATGGTAGGAAGGGTGAAGGACACGAGCACGACGTATCAGTCTTAATTGGGCTAGCTCACTGAATAAAGTTGTTCTAAAAGATTTAGGTGACAGCAGCGACAACATTCTTCATACAGGCCTGCATTTTGGTGTCTATGTTTGCACTGCACTTAAAGATGGAGCACCTCAGGGGCTTGATGGAGTCCTGTGGGAGTTCAGTTTGAGGTAATGCTTCCACAACAATGCAGTAGAGAAAACAAGATTTAAGAACACTTTCAGCAGGATAAAGGAAGAATCACTTCACTGGGGGAAAGCAGAGATGTAATAAAAAGGAAGTATTTAGAGTAGCTCCTAGAGAAGCAACCAGCAGTAGAGCTATGTTGTTCATGAAATCTGAAAAGATAACATTCTATTTCAGTCTTAGTCGTTTTACAGCAGTTGCAGAATAGGGAAAAGGCCTTATAGTCTTAATCTGCTAAAATGGCTCCAATTCTCCCTCCCTGGTTCTACTGCCTAACTGTCAGGAGTTGAATTACGAGTATAGATTCCACTGGGAGAGCAACAAAGAGCTGCCTGCTGCAGAAGTTAATGCTCTTCAATGTTTTTGTGCCATACCATCTAAGCCTCACAACCCACCAGAAGAAACTGTCATGGGACTGCTGCATTCAACAGAAGAGACCAGAAGGGTGTGTGTGTGTGTGTGTGTGTGTGAGTTTGTTTCGGGGGGGGGGAGTCCAGACTGCTTCAGCGTTTTTTAAGGAGATTACTTAGTTTGGCAGATTAAAGAGGAAAGGAAGGACAACCTGACCTGACCTAGCCTACAGGGTTTCAAATCTGACACTGGTATTTGTGGATAAACACTGGAACCATACCATAAACAGGGCCTCAGGCCTCACAGCCAATCAATCACCTTGTTCACGTTTGTCCTTATCATCTGGATTCAGTCTGTACCACTGCTACCAATAGTCAGGAGAAAGTCTGATAACCACCAGCCTCAATCCTCTATTCTTATCGATTATCTTGAAGTCATGGTTGAACTGTTGGTTGGTTGAACCGTTGGTTGACTAAGTAATTCCACTGACTGTTCATGCTGACATCACAGGGCACCATACTGTACACATTCTTTAACTTTCTATGGCGGTCTGATCCATGTAGTAAATGGTTAGAGATACTCCAATGAACAATTACACTGAACTCAGAGCTTATTCACTAGCAAGTGCTAGACAGAAAGATGGGTGGGTGGGTGGGTGCATTGGGTATTTTTTCCAGAAGAAAATGCCTGGTTGAGTTTGGCACTTGTCAATGTATGTGCCTATAAATGGAACATTAATAACTACCGCAGGGCAATCATTAAAAGTTGTGGTTAAATGCATGATGAAATCCTGTTTAATTTCATTTTAACGAAATCTAAATTAAACATCTCCACTCCACATCACCCCCCCCCCAGACCCCCCCAGGACGAGACTCTCGCTGCGCTAGACCATAAATTGAGAGGTGCAATTTGACGCGGTGACGCAGCAGACACCCCCACGCGCATCAAAGCTCCTGCAGCCATCAATACTTTTCACCGCAATGAACCATGAACTTGAATCGTGATTAGCAGACCTCATTTAGGCTCTGATTTCCCGCAGAGATTTCGAGATCTCACGTAAGCCTACTACGAAGCGCCTCGCGCCCCTCTACAGGTAGGCTAACGCACTCAGCATCCCAATTCGAAAGGATGCATTCCGAGACCGTTGGGCTAGTGAGTTGTGTGCATTTTGTCTGAAACCTAAAGCTTAAACGGCAACGAGGTTAAACTACGTAGTTCAACACAAGCCATATGTGAAATATCAACTATATTTTCTATAGCCTATTCACATATTAAATCAACGGGGAAACGTTCTCCGTGAGGCTTTTAGAGAGCCTGATGATTTGAAGAGTGCTTTTAATTCTGAAAGGGTTCCGGACCGGGCTGGTGTGTGTGTTCCCCCAAATATAAGCCTAACCCTAAAATGATCCCCTGTCGTTCTAAAAAGGATATGAGTCATACAACTTTCAAACAAAAATGAATATAGACTACGAAAATGTTGATCTGTGCAACATTATTAAAGACTACTAGCACCCGTTAACAGAGAATCCGGTATGTAGGCCGACGCTACCGTAATAAAACATTAGATTCCCAAAAATACACTGATTTCAGAAATGTGTCATTCCGTAACCTACCTATATATCCACTTGTAACAACAATCATCAGAAATCAAGGGGGAAAACGTGTTGGCAAGCTCTTTTTCATTAAAAAACCTATCCCCAACTTGTTAGTAAAATACAAAAGAAAACATCTTCACTGCAGATCTGACACTTACCCTTTCATATGTCGCAATTCTGAAATGTCCCGTTTAACCGTTTTAATCCAAATCAGGTAGCCGTTCATTTACGCGCTCTGCTTTCCTCTCTGAAAAAAACAATCCATTGGTAATTCCATTTGCCAGCCACGCACGGTATAAAATCACTTTGGGTCGCCTGTAATTTTTCGACAATTTTACAATTTCTGCGCTTCATGGACCTAGTCTTTTTCTTGAATTTTTTTTACCGCCGTTGAAGTTGCCTAGTTACCCCTGTTTCCCATTCAAGGTGTCTCAAGCGCTGTGTATAGCGGCCAATCATATAGAAGCAGCCCCGGATTAACTATTTCTTGGCTCCGCTATTCTAGTTTCAAGCAAAAACGAGGGGAGTGGGCGGGGAAAGTGGGCCCCCGGTGACTGAAAAAATTAAAATGCACAGAGAATAATGTAGAAAGGGGGATTCGTTAGAGTGGAATTGGTGGAGGAGGGGGGAGGGGAAGGAGATTAAACATTTCACAAAAATAAAAGGGGGGAGGGGCAGAAGACCAGTTGCCCATGGACTTCAAGTTCTTATACAACAGAGCTCCCAGCACCCAGATCTAAAGTAAATTCTTACAGCCTGATGTTGTAATGTTGACTGCCGCCGGTCAGGGCAGATATGAACCTCACTTAGCTTGGTAGAGCTCTTTTGAGAGTCAAAGATCTGTCTCATTTCTAGAAATCCCAAAGACCAATCCATCAGGGTAATTGATCAGGCTCCGTAACCAGACATCCATCAAGATCAGTCCGGCTGCCCCTCCCTCCCCCTTCCCTCCATCCCGTCTCCAGCCCCATTGAGTCTCCTCATCATAGGCCATATTGATTTCAATTTCCCACTCCAGCAGTGGGGTGAAAGGTGTAGGGGAGCAAGTCGGCTTCAATCACTGTTACACGGTGCGTGGGGCCAAAATGACCCCCCACTTCTATCACTGACACACACACACACACACACACACACACATACAAACACACACCTTACCCCCTCACCCTTGACTTGAGTTAGACTCTGAGCGCACCCGGTGGGCATCACAGGGCAACAGGCCTGTTCCATTATAGATGAGCAGTTGGTGGTCTGTGTGTGTGTGTGTGTGTGTGTGTGTGTGTGTGTGTGTGTGTGTGTGTGGTTGCATTTGTGTGTGTGTTTCAGATGAAGGATGCTGGCACTGCAACACTATTCTCAAAGAACTGGCGGGTCCTGGTAGGGGGTAGGAGGACTAGCGAGCAGCATGGCACTCTACTAATCATCAAAGGGAAAATCTGCACAATACAGCAAAAACAGGTGGGATCTTTCGGCCTGAAAACAAAACATCAATAGACATTTCATGCTATATCCTAGTTCATCCAGCCTCTAAGTCATGCCATCAAATATCAATTTCTATTCAATGTCTAAATTGAATGAATAAAAACTGTTACGAAAATGAGTTGGTCAGAAAGAGCAGTTGTGTTTCTATTTTTCAAATGTACCACAGTTGTCTTCCTGCCTGTTTGTGGGATTGATGTGTTGCTGGCTGTACTCCATCCACCACATTACAGATGGCAACAACAGTGGTGGGGTCCCCTTCCCCCTTCTCTGAGATCTCAACTGTGTGTGTGTGTGTGTGTGTGTGTGTGTGTGTGTGCATGTGTGTGTGTTTGGAAGTCTCTGTGTGTGTGTGTGTGTCTTGTGTGTGTCTTTGTCTGAGAGAGTCACAAACAGAATGCACATACAAACACAAGCACTCTGTGTCACTCGCACACACACACACACACACACACACACACACACACACACACACTTTCTCTTACACACACACACACACGCACGCACATTGTTTGATAGACATGTTGCTCTTGGCTTACCCACTCAGTAATCCCAGTGTTTTCCACAGATGGACTCTGTCTTTCCCCTTTTGTCTGGTGTTGCCAGCAGCCATCTCCATGTTTCGCACACACACATGCACTTTGTTTATCAAGAGAACTAAACACACACACACACACACACAGACACACACACACACCAACACACACATGCACACATACAAACACACACACAGTCAACCCCCCTTTTGCACACAGTCCACTTTGTTTATCAGTCAGAAGCTGCTGTGTGCTTTTCTAATCCCTTGTAACCCCACCTCCCTCTCCCCTCACTCGGCCATAAGCTCCATCACTGCCCCCCTCTTCTACTGTACACTGCTACTGATCTGTTCTGCCATTAATAACAAACAGGTCAGTGTCATCTGAGACCAGTTGGTTCCTGGGAGACCCCAACTCATCCTGACACACAACCCTGGCCTGGTAAATCAAATGTTGGGAAAGGTTGGAGGCCACATGACTTACGTAGGGCCCACATTCTTATTGCTCCACCCTAAAATACAACTATGTATTCTGTGTCTGGAGTACCTTCACAGGGGGCTGGGCTCTGTTGCTTCCCACTAATAGGTAATGCCTGGGCCTGATTAGGAGCCGAACATACAGAAGAAAGATTAAGAGATTGTTATTCCTTCTTATCTTCTTCCCACATCTGCACATCCATGGGCTTTGATTTCCATGTAGATGGGACTCAGTTGATATGAGGGGAAACACCCTGGAGAGACGAGGCAGAACAGGCGATGCGATAGCAATGCCCTGCTGATCAGATGGAGATGTGAACAAAGACACAGAGAGAGTCATCATCTAGCTGCTGTTAATCTCCATACAATCCAAGATTAGCAAGAACCAAAATCCCTGTCATCACCGTCATACTATTGCCTGTGGCCACTGATTAGTAATCTCTTTACTTAGAATATTGTTACTGTTGACCCCCAAAACCCCCAGGAAACCCCCATAAGCTATAGATCAATTTATCTTTCCTGGTTACACTATTACATGGTTAGCAGCATCTTTAGGATAGCTCAACAACACATGCTGAAACATACACTGACATGTTAATAGACATTGCTGATTTGCTGTCTTACACAAATCCTAAAAATGATCTTTTTTAAATATATGCATCAGTTGGGTGCCTGAATTAATAATTTTTTGGGAATTCAAAGGTGCTCATGAAAATTAGACATTCAATGTTATTGATGGAGGTAAGTCTGTCTGTAAGTCTGGCTATCTGTGGAACAGAAGATGAGGGGGTGTTTTTAAAGACGTACACATCGAGCTCCAGGATAATATACTACTTTAATCTAGTCTAAATTTAATGTCACTGTAACTACTAGGTCGATGTTAGAAAATATTTAGCATCATTACCATTCAAGTTAGTGGCAATTGGGAGAGTTGGCATTGATAAATTATTTATGACCCTTGACCCTTTGGCTGTTAAGACCAAGTTGCTCTCACAATTCCTACCTCTGCCTTATCCCAGTCCCATCCATTAGCAGTGCAGTTAGCAGGATTCCAAATAACTAATTAAAACCTCCACAGACATTGCTAGGCTAAGACTTGAGACTATACAGCTCCGGAAAAAATTAAGATACCACTGCACCTTTTTCTTTCCTTTCCAAAAAAGTTGAAAAGGAAAGAAAAATGTGCAGTGGTGTCCTAATTTTTTCCAGGGCTGTATATGGCATAAGTACACCATAGGGAGTGATGTTTGCTTACTGTAAGAAACTATAATGACAGCTAGAGACCAGGATTACAAACTGCCAATTCCTCCCTTTTCTACTACAGCATACACTACGACAAATGCAAAGAAGCGAAGAAGACTTAGACTAGCTCTCCATAACTAACAACCAGGAACCCTAAGGAACGTTAGCAAGGCTAAGAATAACTTCAAACTTTCTGTTAGCACATTTTTTTGGAGCAAGTATTTCTATTTTTTCAAATTATTATTCAGAATTTCATTCTCTATCAGGTATTGGTGTGGAACCACTTTCTGACCGGTGAGTAATTGCAAAACGCTGTAATTGTTTTTTTTACTGAAAAAATCTACATAGTGGAGCTTTAAAAGAAGACCAAACGCAGTGAGAGCCAGAAGTGAGCGTAGCATTTGGGTGAATGGCCTGTCACATTAAGGCTGATTTTGCAACTAAGGTTACGATTGGGTTATTTTAGAAAATAATATGTTTGTTAAGAATACTTTTATGAATATAAAAATGATATTCTAGTTTTATCAGCAACCAAAAAATAATATTGGCTGTTACCCTCTTTTCCAATAATGCATTCTATTAAAAATCTTTTTACATTTTTTTTAATACACTTTCTGTAGGTTTAATCTCCTCATCATACAAAATAACATTTTAGTAAAAAATTTAATCTGATTACAATGATGTTTAGAATTATTTTGTTTAACTTTCTTTTTGACATGGTACTAACAAATAAATACGTAGTTTCTCACTGAAAAATGCAACACTTGTTGTTTAGTATGTATTAACACTGAGTGGCCATGAAAATTGATCTCTTGATCTATAAAGGATGTGGGCTAGATGTAGAAGCCCATATCCAAAAAGCTGGGATGCTGCGTAAAATGCCAAAAAAAAAACAGAATGCAATGATGTGCAAATCATTTAATCCCTATATTTAATTGAAATAGTACAAAGACAACATATCAAATGTTGAAACTGAGAAATGTTATTGCTGTTGGGAAAATACATGCCCATTTTGAATTTGATGCCAGCAACGCATTAAAAAAAGTTGGGATGGGCATGTATACCACTGTGTTGCATCACCTCTTCTTTTAACAATACTCTGTAAACGTTTGAGAACTGAGGAGACCAATTTCTGTAGTTTTGAAAGTTAAATGTATTCCCATTCTTGCTTGATATAGGATTGCAGCTCTTCAAGAGTTCGGGGTCTCCTTTGTCATATTTTTGTTTCATAATGTGCCAAATGTTTTCAATGGGTGACAGGTTGTAATATGTGCAGAATGTGGTTTGGCATCATCTTGTTAAAATAAGCAAGGCCTTCCCTGAAAAGACATCTGGATGTCTGGATGGCAGCCTATGTTGCTCCAAAACATGTATATATTGTTGCATTGCATTAATGGTGCCTTCACAGATGTCACCCATGTCATGTGTATTAATGCACCCCCATACCATCACGGATGCTGGCTTTTGAACAGTGTGCTGATGACAAGATGGATGGTCCCTCTCCTCTTTAGTCCAGAGGACGGGGCGTCCATGATTCCCAAAAATAATTTCAAATTTTGATTCATCAGACCACAGGACGGTTTTCCACTTCGCCTCAGTGTATCTTAAATGAGCTCGGGCACAGAGAAGGCGGCAGCATTTTTGGATCTTGTGTATATATGTTTTCTTTTTTGCATGGTAGAGGTTTAACTTGCATTTGTGGATGCAGCGACGTATTGTGTTCACAGACAATGGCTTTCGGAGGTGTTCCTGAGCCCTTGCAGTCCACTAGAGAATAGTGTCTGTTTTTAATGCAGTGCCATCTGAGGGTCCAAAGATCACGGCCATCCAATATTGGTTTTCTGCCTTGTCCCTTGAATACAGAGATTTCTCTGGATTCTCTGAATCTTTTAATTACATTATGTACTGTAGATGACGAGATCCCCAAACTCTGCGATTTTACTTTGAGAAACGTTATTCTTGCATTGTTGAACTATTTGCCTGCACAATCTTTCACTGAGTGGTGAACCCCCCATCTTTACTTCTGAAATACTCATCCTCTCTGGGATGCTCTTTTTATACCCAATCATGTTACAGATCTGTTGCCAATTAACCTAATTAGTTGTGAAATGTTCCACCAGGTTTTTTAGCATTATTCAAATTTTCCAGTCTTTTGTTGCCCCGTTCCCAGCTTTTTTGAAACATGCTGGCAGCAAATTCAATTTTACCCAGCGTCACAACTTTTTTGGAAACTGTGTTGTGTAAAGCAGGAAGACAGGCACTGAGGCATTCACTTAATGTTCAATTGACCCTATAACCAAAATGAGTGACCTAAGGAACGTTGAAGGTGGTGTGATTGTAGGTACCAGACACTCCGGGTACGCTAAACACTGTCCAGCGTTTACTAGGAATGGAGCAACAACAACAAAGTCATAATTAGTCTTGGCTTTGTGGCATTGTCTCTTTGCAATGATGAAGATAAAGACATGCACTTCTCGCCGTTGTGATTTTTATCACACTGCTCACTGAACCAGAATGTTTTTGCAGACCAGTACTCCCTGGAAGACAGTAGATTCCCTGACCAACAACCATGAGTAAGCTCGTAGGTTCCCGACCTACCGCAAAGTTACAGAGCGCACAAGACAAGACAGACAACCCTGTTCAATATTCACACATCCACCACAGTAGGGACTGAGCCAATTTGCCATCCTCTGCAGGGGCCCCAGACACTGTCAGTATACTGCAACCAGGATTTGGCTTCCTGTACACAATGACATAGCTATACAGTGAGGCAATGACTTGGACCACTGGACCACTCAGCTGTACTCCGAGGCAGAGACTTGGACTACTGGAGCACTCAGCTATACAGTGAGGCAGTGACTTAGACCACTGGACCACTCAGCTGTTCTAAGAGGCAGAGACTTAGACCACTGGACCACTCAGCTATATAGTGAGCCAGTGACTTAGACCACTGGACCACTCAGCTATACTCCAAGGCAGAGACTTAGACCAAATCACAGAAATGATCAATTCTCAAAACTTTTGTGAAATGTTTAAAAGGGATGTAAGTTAGATTTCTTACATATATATATATATATATATATATATATATATATATATATATATATATATATATAATTTATTTCAGGCATGTTATGCTTTATCAGACAGGATATTGGTGAAAGATAGAGTTTTTGCTGAGAGAGCAGTACATCAGACTCAAAACCCACACTGCAGCAGTACGTGCACCGGAGGAATGTGTCCCCACACTTTTATTATATCTGAATAGTTCAATGATTATTCAATACAATAATGTAGTTATTTTGTTAGGTACATCTCCATATAAGCTGAAAAGGTATTTTAGCTGTCTCACTACCGGCCCAACCTAAAGGGAATGTGTTGCCGATGTAGTCTTCCTCTAGGGCAAGTGTTGCTAGGCAACCCCCCTGCACTCGCATGTGAAGGCCTTCTCCCCTCCATGGTTAGAGGGAAATGTGCTACAAACATGTGTTCCAGAAACAAAATAAATCTGACCGAAAAAGCTTATTTGCAATATTCAGGATAGTCTCATTAGAAAAAGCAAGCACAGTGAACTTCAACAGAAGTAGTTTTATTTGAACATGCAGCTGTTTTTGGTAAGAGATGAATTTTCTAGCTTTTGATATGACTTACTGCACCATGAAGTAGAGAAAAGACCAATAAAGGGCAATGTGAGCAGTGCTCAGAGCAGATGCAAGGCATGTCCCTCCATCAGCCAATCAGCTATTTGCAGTTCCCCATATAATTATCCACCATAGATTTTTTCATAGATTTAAAATCCTTCTTAACTTCTCTAAGCAGCCTAACTACTGTTGAATCAACTCCTAAAGCAGAAAGAGTTCTTCCACTTTAAATCTTTTAGCGTAGTGTCATCCACAATTGAGTTTTAGACCACAACCCATTAGGTATCATAATATAATGTTATATTATACCCATATCATAAGAATTAGGCAAATGTGATGTTTATGGTCTAACATAAAATTATACACTGCTATTACATTTGTTGTATATACTTATTTCATTTCAACCATGTGAAGCTAAAAGATTTCTCACAACAACTACAGAAAATATGGAGACAAAATTCAAGCAGTGTTTTAATGCATTGTCTGCTGATAGTCGTGTGTGTGCTTTCGTGTGTGTGTCTATTGCACTTGTGTGTGAGAGGTGTGTGTGTGTTGGTGTCTGTGCGTGTGCACGTACACCTTATAACACCAAAAATAAATCGGCCATATCCCAACAGTCATTCACACAACAGTGAAAGACAAGCCCTCCTTAACAAGCCTCAGAATGTCAGGGGAAGAGAGAGGCTTGGTCTGTGTGACAGTTCTGAGAATGAGGCTGCAGAGAACGAAGAATGGAAGATAGGCAAACCCCAGAGAGAAGAACATACCTTCTATGCCTCAACACTTCTCTGCTGTGGGAAATACAACTGCAATATTGTATGTCATGTCTCTCAGCGCTCCAGACTAAATGGAGGTCATCTTTGAATTGTGTGTCAGGACTGATCTGGGCTTATGGAAATTCCTAAAATGACGAAGGAGGAGCTGGGTTAGGCTGTATCCACACACATGGTCCTGTGTCATGGGGATTCTGCTTCTCTAGGCCTCCTCACAAGGTATCCCTCTACGATAGACTGAGTGGTTTACAGCCCCATGTGAACATGTTGGCATGATCATATAAGACTCAATTGTTGGCATGATCACATTAACACTCATCTGTTGGCATAATCACATTAACACTCACATGCTGGCATGACCTCATTAACACTCACCTGTTGACATGATCACATTAACACTCACCTGTTTGCATGATCACCTTAACACTCACCTGTTGGCATGATTCACATTAACACTCATCTGTTGGCATAATCACATTAACACTTACATGCTGGCATGACCTCATTAACACTCACCTGTTGACATGATCACATTAACACTCACCTGTTGGCATGATCACATTAACACTCACCTGTTGGCATGATCACATTAACACTCACCTGTTGGCATGATCACATTAACACTCACCTGTTGGCATGATCACTATGACTATGAGAATGATGAGGAAGTCAACAAACAGCTGGATAAGATGGGATACAATATCGGAGTGCGTCTCATTGAGGGCTTTTTGGCGAGCTCCAGCGTTGGGAGGTGTCAGGACTTCAGAGAAACAGCCGATATCATCGCTAAGGTGGCGTTTAAGATGTACCTGGGCATTACGCCCAGTGTGACCAACTGGAGCCCGGCGGGGGACGAGTTCTCCCTGATCTTGGAGAGCAATCCCCTGGTGGACTTTGTGGAGCTGCCCGACAACCACAGCAGTCCAACCACCTAGTCTACTCCAACCTGCTGTGTGGAGTGCTCAGAGGAGCTCTAGAGATGTAATCTTAATGAGTCTTTTTTCCTTCAACTGCACTAGTGTAAAGACAAAAGATAGACAGGTGGGATGTAGATGTTTGCTATCACCTCTAGTGTTTTCAGATTAGTACAAATTAAGAGAAATAGACAAAAATACTTGTGGTGTTTGAGTTGCATCCTTTGATTTATGGAAGGACTTCATGCTGAACTTTGATCCCTGACATTGGCTCTCTCGCCTTTGACTTCTAACCTCTTAATCCCTGACCTTTAATATCTTCTCCTGGAATGAGCAACTCTTTGGACACCTCATCATCATATATGTTCATTTTAAATACCAGGAGATTTTCCAAGAAAAACCTGCCAGTTACTCTAGATTATTTCCTAATGAAATTGGCCAGGAAATGCTCTTGGGCTTTTAGAAATCGAATTTGTATTTGTTTCATATGGAACCTTTGTAATAGGTCAGATTTGGTTGTCTGAAGTGTGTTGTGCATGTTATATTATGACATGCAAAGTTTTGTTTTTATGTTTGGCTTGTCTTTTTTTGTTAACTAGAAGATTATAAAGGTTGAAGTTAGTGTCATTGTGTACAAGATCTTTGTCATGATAGAAGCTTTATGGCAATGTTTATTTAATTAGGCTGATAAGTGAATAAAAAAGTAATCAGATTGACATATCCAGTAGTTACTGGTAAATTTAAAAAAAAAAAAAAATGGAGGCAGGGCCTTCTCTCATAGAGCTCCACTACTGTGGAATGATTTGCCAATTAAGGTTAGAAATGCAAACTAGGTGCAAACTTTCAAGTGTCTACTAAAGACTCATCTCTACAGCATGGTCTATGATTAAGTGTAGTCTGGCCCAGGGGCGTGAAGGTGACCAGAAAGACGTGATACTGTCCACCTTTGCTGTCTTGCCAGGTGGGCTCTCATCGCCACTGGGATGCCCTCCCTCCAATGCCATCCGGGGGTGGAGTCACTGGCTTGTTGTTGTCTCTCTGTTGCGCACTTTTGCAATTGGGCTGTACTCTGCTGGCAATACTTGGCCCTCATTCAGGGTGGTTGCGGTTGGCGGGTGTCCCTTTGGTTGATGCTTGGCAATGTGGGTTGATTGATTTCCTGCCTGTTGGGCCCTGTCCGGGGCCTCCCCCGGATAGGGCCGCAGTGTCACCAGACCCCCCTGTCTCAGCCCCAAGGTCTTACGCTGCTATATTATTGTGCTGGGGGAGTAGGGTCAGTTCTCCTTCTCCACTATAAATCCTTGTAGATCTAAGGAATGCATTTTCTAAATTTTCCCTGTCTCCTGCCGTTTTAAACTTAGGAGGACATGAGGTCCTGGCCCACACCTGAGGAGTACCAGGCTTGAAAGACC
>JACXGI010010279.1:0-27983 GCA_016801175.1 Esox masquinongy
CCCCCCCCCCCCCACACCCCCACCCCCACTCCCCCACCGCAATAAGTCTGGCCAAAAACAGAAAACCCCCACACAGCCATTATGTAATATGGATGATGGGTGGAGGTTATGCATTGAGTAGAAAAGCAAGAAAAATACCTTTAAAAATCCAGATTAGAGTAGAATGCAAATGAATGTGCTAACTGTAGAATGTGTATTGAGATCTCTTAACTAAATAGATTCACTGTTGCTATCAAAGTCATTCAAAAGCTTAAGTTTAACAGAGTAAATTAAATGTAACCACACTTGAACTCTAAAATGAAAAGGTTCTTGGAGTATCCTTTACTTTTAGACTGTGTGGGAAAACCCTACTAGTTCTTCAGGAAAAATGTGAAAGGGTATTGTAAAGTACTATTTATAATTGTTACTCAAAGAAGCATATGAACAACACCTGCTCAAAAATCTACTCCAAAAGGTTCTTCAAATGGTTAATTGAGAAACCCTTTTGCCTGTCACAGTAGCCCAGACGTGATGGGAGTTCCACACAGTTTCATTGGGAAGAACCCCTAAAGGACCCTTTTTTTAGTTTGTACATAAAATATAATCAATAACAAGTGAATCCAACATCAATACATTTTTTGAAAAACTGAAAATTGTTTGACATTTCTATTATTTGAGAGACTCACATCAATAGCCAAGTCATATAATTTGACTTTTGTGTGAATTAATATCACAGGCATTATTTTTCAGTACCAAATCCCCTGCTTTGATATACCACATCTTCTGAAATCTTCTGCCCCTTTTACAGCGCAGAACAACTGGGCTATTGTCTAGCCCTGTGTCACGGCAGCAACATGTTTATACATACTATGATTACATTATACAAATATACACTAATCTTAATAGGAGGTTTGTCACCTAATATAGGTTATGTGCTGTATGGATCAGAAGAGATCAATATTATTTTCAGTAAATTATTGAATAGGAAAATTTCAAGATGGGCCACAGTTCAAAAATACTTGGGCACCTCTGGGTCACAAGAGGGCAAGTTCAAGCATATTATCACCACTAGATGGCGATGGAAACTAGTCTTTGTAGGGTAAAATAACTCAATAGATGCATCTAAGCTGTCTAAATTGGCTTTATAACTTCAGATGCACTGAGATGAACGACGTGACCTGGTGAAGGGAAATTCACAGTAGGAACCCACTACTAATCTTCACCTTTTCTGAGAAACAGAAGCTACATTAACCAAGTGAGATGCACCGTACATATTGTGAAGGAGATATAGGTGGTAAATAATTGCTTTTTAGATTAATTCCGTTAATTCCATTAACCACTGAAACATTAGCAGTCTTGCTTATACACACAATGTTTTTAAATGATTAGAGTGGTAAATCTTTTTAAAGGGGATCTGAGGTCTGCACTGTGTGTTGCCTTTTGTTCCAGCCCTCCGCTTTGATTCAAATCCATGTCCATTTACGATCATACATGGATGGACACATTTCAAGGTAACTTAGGACACCTTTGCTACAGATACCCTCCGTGGATAACAGAAGTGTGAATACGAGGTGTGTATTGCCGACATGTACACGTGAATGGTGGTGTAAGAACTCAAAAGACAACAAATTATTAATACGGTTGTCATACCACCCCCCCCCCCCCAGGGCAGTGTGATTAGCCCTGTGCTAATCACACTGCCGTGGGGGGGGGGGCAGTGATAGATGTGTGTAAGGTGGTCGGTCAGAGAATGGGTGTGGCCCTGTATGCGGATGATGGGGCTGTGTGGAAGAGAGGTGGGAATGTGAAGTTTGTGATGATGAATACGATGCAAGAGGCTGCAAGTGTGGTTGAGAACTGGTCAAAGACATGGGGTTTTAGGATGTTGGCGGCAAAGTCTTGTTTCATGGTATATTCTAGGTCGGAAGGTTGTTGATGTTTGGCTGCATATGTGTGGACAGGAGTTGGCTAGGGTTTCGGAGTTAAAGTATTTGGGCTTGTGGTTTGCTGAGAGGCTTACATGGAAGAGACATGTTGAGTACGTGGAAATTAAATGTAGGAAGGTGTTGAATCTCATGAGGACAGTGACAGGGTATGACTGGGGGGGCAGATAGACAAACACTGTCGTACATGTATCAGACTAGATTAGATTTAGATTCAAGTTTATTGTCACTGAACAGTACAAGTACAGTACAACGAAATGCAGCTTGCATCTAGAGGAGTACAGAAAGTGCAAATAGGGGAGTACAGAAAAATGTAAGAAACTGTTCCTGTTCCTGCTGGTACAAGAATGGAGAGACCTGTACCGCCTGCCTGGTGGGAGGATTGCAAACAGTTTGTGGCCTGGATGTGAAGGGTCCTTGGTAATGCCTGATACGCGCCCTGCGCAGACACCACTTGCGCTGGAGGTCTACAATAGATGGGAGCTGGCAGTTTCCGCCCAGCACATCACGGGTACCCAGCTCCCAGCCATTGTAGACCTCCAGCGCAAGCGGTGTCTGCGCAGGGCGCGTATCAGGCATTGATTAGGTCCTCCATAGATTATGGGTGTTTTATTTATAGCTGCCAAAACGGTGGTTCAGCGTCTAGACAGGGTGCAAGCACGAGCCCTGAGGTTGTGTGTGGTTGCCATCAGGTCTACTCCGTTAGTGGCGTTGCAGGTGGATACGGGGGAACAGCCACTGAGACTGAGCCGGGACAAATTAGCATTGGCATATTGAAGATGATTAAAAGGGTGTGCAGACAGTCACACTGCGGTTTTAGCGACCAGGGATTGTTGGGAGAGAGGCCTGGGTAGACAGAGGGCATATGGGTGGATGAGTGGTTAGAAGGTGGTGGAGCATGGACTGAGGGAGATAACTATTGGCCCGGCAATAGCATTGGGGTCTGTTCCACCGTGGCTGTTTCCGACACCAAGTGTAGATTTGGGTATGTTTGAGGACAGGAGGGAGTGGGGCAAGGAGGACATGAGCATGTGTGTGGAGAGATGTAGCAGCAACCGTTTTTCTGGCTCCAAGGCCGCAGTCGGGGATAAGGTGGGTGCAGGGATGCATGTCCCTGAGTTCCCAGTGAACTTTGTGTCATAGATCGACTGATTATTTGTCGGTTTATATGGCGGAGATGGTGGCTGTGATACTTGGTCTGAGATGGGTGGAGGATGTGAAACCAGGCAGGGTGGTAATTTGTTCCGACTGCGGCTGTGTTGAATTCTGTGAAACATGGGAGTTCAGATAAGGAAGACTTGTTGGGTGAGATGATGGGGATATTGTTGGGATTGGAGGGAATGGGCAGGAGTGAGGTTTGTTGAGTTCCATCGTATGCTGTTGTCAAGTTGCTTGTTGTCTCTAGCTCTGACACAAACAGAGTGCCTAGCTTGTTCCATTTAGTTGTAAACACAGTTGTAAAAAAATAATGGATATTAGACTGCCTGTTAGCATGTTTTCTCGTTGGTTAGTTTTGCTTAGCTATGCAAATTGCTGGACCTTGCTGAAGGAGGCAGCTGCTTATTTGGGAAAACTCATGTTAGCTAACTAGTTAGCCAACAGTTGCTAACTTTGCTAGCTTTGGGTGGAGCATATTTAATGTTGTGTTCTCCATGGTTAACAACATCCCTAATGCTATAACCTTTTGTTCAATATGAAGTTTGACTGATTGGCTCATCAACAACAATTTCACTATAGCTTATGTACTTAATGTACTAAGTACTAATGATAGCAATGAAACATTTGTTTACTAAAAATACAACATCTCCTAATATTCAAAAAATTCTACCAAATTACATTGTTATGTATATTATTGCCATGCTTCCCATAACTATAACGTTCAATACTACTACCCAGAATGCTGAAAGTTTACAGTACACTCTTTTTAAACTACTGCTAGTGTACAGTGTCATGTATATCATTGCTTTTTTTTTGTTTGGCTATATATAGAATCAATTTCCTTTGTATTCGACTTTTCATAAAATATCAGTAATTCCAGGATTTGTAGCAAATGCAGATACTGCCCTCTAAATGTAGATATGGCCTTAAACCCCAAGGAGGCCTTAAACCCTCCTTGAGGTTTAAGGTCGGGTGTTTTGTAAAAGCGTGGTTTTCTGTCCCCGGTTGTACTAATTCCAAGCAAAAAATCAGAATAAATGAGTCAATGAACATAACAAATGCAGGTGCTTCCATACAGGTGTACCTGTGGCATGTATAAAAATGCTGAGCAGGCCCGGTTGACCTTAATTTTGAATCAAGAACGCAAGAGGAAAGAATATCAGTGACTTTGAAAGAGGGTTCATTATTGGGTCACGGTTGGCTGGAGCTTCAGTCAAGACTGCTCAACCGCCTAATGTTTCAATAGGAACAGTGACTAAAGTTACATGTGCATTTAGATCTATGGGACAGACATCAGTAAATAGGGTGGGAAATTGTGGTCAGAAGAGCACATTCGATGACCGTGATGCTCATGCAATACTGCGATATCATTGCCAATATGTAAGGAAAAACAGAGTGCAAGTCTTTCCCAGGTGACTGAGAATGTCGCTGCAGGATGTGATCAGAATGTGTCAGCAAGAACAGTCCATCGAGAACAACATAGAGAGAGATATTATAGTATATTATAGGGTTGCAGTGCACAAGCCCCTCATTACAAAGGGTTTTCCTTTAAGTTGTCACCTGTATATCACACACATTTATTTATACACATACATTAATTAACAAAACACAATGTCAAAAACTGCTTGTAGACTTTATTGGAATGTTATGACATAATCACAGTTTGTAATGGTGGTTAGTGCAATGGCATGTTAATGTTTGCTGATCTGCTGGCTTCAGAATAAAACGCTTTCAACAGAAAGTAGTAACTAATGGAATCCAAAAAGCAGTTTGTTGAAGTGATCCATTTACACACCAGCCAAACTTCATGCAATATGTAATTTTCACCTAGGTACATCAGAAGATACCCAACATGTATGGGTGTAAAGCAAACCACAAAGACGATCAGGTTGGCTATTACTATGCCAACAATGTTCTTCTCCAAAGTGGTGTCCTGCTCATTATTCTCCTTCAGCAGAACCACAATGGTCTGTATTGAACAGAAAATTATAATAAAGAGTGGCACAAGATACCCCAGCACTTCTAGAACCACAAGTAATCCAACAGATATCTTCTCACGTCTCTCAAAGCAGGACGACAGTTTGCGGGGTAAATTGGCTTCATTGAACATGCTAGATATTGCAAACACTATGATCCATATGGCCCCACACACAACCTGAGACACTTTCTTTGACTGCCATTCTCTGGTCTGGAACGGAAACTTAACTGCCACATAGCGATGGATGCTGATGGCAGTGACTGTGAAGATACTGGCGTACATGTTGATGTACTGAATCAAGATAAGAAAGCTGCAGAAGTTTTGATTGGTCAGACATACGAAGCTGTCATAGATGCGGAAGGGGAGGATGAGGATGAGGGCACAGTCGGCAACAGAGAGGTTCAGCATGTATATGTGTGTTCCAGTCCATGTGGCCCGTTTGGCGAAGAAGACGCGCAGAGCCACTATGTTGAGAACTAGGCCCACCAGGAACACGGGAGGGTAAGCCAAACCCTCAAAGATATCCATGTGGCAGGGCTTTGTCTGGTTCCCAGTGTTGTTCATAGCTATGTGAGTTGACATAATAAAGATTATTAGAAGATTATAAAAAGGTTTAGCTTATAGATACTGTATTTAGACAAAGACCTAACCTTTTTTTTTACTGTATTTCTCAGACACTATAACTATTTACTCAGCGCAACTGAAACATCCCCACACATACTTATTATACTGTACTTACCCCTATATACTATGTTTGCACCCTTTAGTCACATGACTATATTAGTATTTGCCTTTATTTTGTACGTTTTAATTTATTTACTTTATTTACTAGATTATTACATTGTTGTGAGTGAAGCAAAATGTGGGCATTTAGTTGAAAGGTCCATACTTTGTGTAGCCTGTTTATACAAGAAATAATAACTTGTGTTATTTCCCCCCATTCTTTTCACTTTCACTCATACAACAAATAAAACAGAATACCTTGTGTTATTTCCATCATTTCTTTTCACTTTCACTCTCAAAACATACAGTATCTCCCTAATTGCAAAGGAAATAGTTTTAGAACAGGTTACTAAGTACTGCTGCGATTTGGTTTCAGTATCCAGACACAGTTCTTTCAGCAAAATGCTGTCCTCTATCGTTCCACACTAAATAAATAAATCACAATCAATTTTGATCACTTATCAGGGTAAAACTGTAAGACAGGTTTCTATTGTTACAAGGGAATGAGAGTGCTGAACTGATTCCTAATTGTGTGAACTTTCCACGGAACAGCCAAAAATTATATAATGATAATATGAAATCGAAACATTTGCACTTATCAAAAATACATTATTAACTAGCTTTATGTGTGTAGCCTACAACTTCTAATTGTTTTAACATCCAAAATGACTTACCCTTCAACAAAACCTTTCTGTTGTTCAGAATGTCTGATCTAGTTCCTGATTTACACACTGAAACTGAGGCCTACGTTAGTGTTTCCATTTCTAGAATGAACTGCTGTGTCTTTCTACCCAGCACGTATCTAACAGAGGAAGTGGTTCAGGTATATGCATGCAGAGATATTTATGGTTCATCTTTAGTGTTATAACTGCTGTAATGGGGAGAAACACAGGGGAAAGACACAGGACAAAGGTATTGGGCTCTGGGGGGCATTTATTAATTGACAGTGTACACTGGTTCCTACTTTCCCTTCCTTTTTTATGCAACATGAGATTACTCTTCAAGAATTAGAAGCGCTTTACAAATGCAATTAATTCCTATTTTTGTAAAGGGTTGCCAGTCATGGGTGTTATTGGGAGTGGTGATCTGTGACTTTTGGAGCTAGGACCTCAGTAGCAGAAAAAGATCTGATGTCATACATATAGATAAAGAACTCACATGCCTGTATATACAGGGCATGACTTGAGACCTTTCTTTTGCAGACCTATGTAGGAGAAGAAGCAATTTTTTGATGACAGAGTCAAACGGTGCTAAGCCACACCTTGGCTGTGGCTCACAGAAGCAAGTTTATTTATATAGCACAATTCATACATAGAAGCAATTCAATGTGCTTTACAAAGAAAAAGAAAACATATAAAAATACAATGGCATAAAAACAAATACTTGAATGAAAACATAATAATAAAACATAGAATAAGAAAATAGAAATAGAATAAAAACGGGATAAAAACATAGGAAGCTATAAAAGGTGCAAAGCTAAACAGTGCAGATAAGAGCTCAGTCATAAGAAAAGTGTTTTTAAACCTGGATTTAAAAATGTATACGTTTGGGGCATGTCTAAGATCTTCTGGTAGTTTATTCCAGTTGTGTGCAGCATAACTGCTAAACGCAGCTTGACCATGTTTAGTTTGGACTCTGGGCTCTATTAGCTGACCTGTGTTCATGGATCTAAGCAAGCAAGTTTATTTATATAGCACAATTCATACATTGAAGCAATTCAATGTGCTTTACAAAGAAAAAGAAAAAAATGAACAATACAATTGCATAAAAACAAATACTCAAATGAAAACATCAAAACAACATCATAATAAGAAAACAGAATAAGAAAACAGATGTAGAATAAAAACGGGATAAAAATATAGGAAGCTATAAAAGCTGTAAGGCTAAACTGTGCGGTTAAGTTTAAGTGCTCAGTCATAGGCATGTGAAAAGAGAAGTTATTTTCCTGGACTTAAAATTTGATACATTTGGGGTACATCTAAGATCATCTGGTAGTTTATTCCAGTTGTGTGCAGCATAACTGCTAAACGCACCTTCTCCATGTTTGGTTTGGACAATAAGAGCCCTGCTTGGGTTATATTCTTCAAACACATCAGAAATGTATTCAGGGCTTAAACCATTCAGTGATTTATAAACTAAGAGCACCACTTTAAAATCTATTCTGTAACTGACTGAAAGCCAGTGCAAAGATTTAAGAACCGGGGTGATGTGCTTTGTTCTCTTGGTCCTGGTTAACATTCTAGCAGCAGCATTCTGAATGAGCAGCTGCTGTTGTACAGTCTTTTTGGGGAGTCCAGTTAAGAGACCATTACAGTAGTCAACCCTACTAGAGATAAAAGCATGGATGAGCTTCTCTTAGTCTTGTTGGGGCACCAAGCCCTTGATTCTGGACATATTTTTAAGATGATAGAATGCTGTTTTGGTGACTGCTTTGATATGACTGTTGAATGTGAGATCTCAGTCTATCAGAACACCAAGATTACGCACTTGGTCCCTGATTTTTAGGGCCCGAGAATCCAGCTCTTTGCTAATACTAGTTCTTTTATTTTTGTTGTCAAACACAATAATCTCTGTTTTATTTTGGTTTAATTGTAGACAATTTTGGTTCATCCAGGTATTTATGTGCTCTATTTAGTGACACAGTTTTGAGCTGTTGTCATACGGTTCGAGAGCCATATATATTTGAGTATCATTGGCATAGCTATGGTAGTTAATGTTTTTGTTCTGTAGAATTTGGCCTAGAGGTAGCATATAGAGATTGAACAGAAGTGGTCCAAGAACTAATCCCTGGGGAACTCCACATGTCATAGCCACCCTATCAGATTCATGATTACCAATAGTGACAAAGTAACTCCGTCCATCTAGATAAGTTCTGAACCAATCAAGCACTGTCCCGGAGAGTCCTACCCAATTTTCCAGCCTATAAGTGTTCTATGATCTATAGTGTCAAATGCTGCACTGAGATCTAATAGAACCAGAATTGTTATTTTATCGGAATCAGTATTCAGCCGTATATCATTTAAAACATTTATCAGGGCCGTTTCAGTACTGTAGTGAGGTCAGAAGCCTGACTGAAATTTGTCTAAGACACTGCTTGAGATCACAAAATTGCTGAGTTGATTGAAGACAACCTTCTCAATGATCTTGGCTATAAAAGGGAGATTTGATACAGGTCTATAGTTGTTCAATATAGATGCATCCAGTGTTCTCTTTTTTAATAAGGGCTTAATGGCAGCTGTTTTTAGAGACGTTAGGAAAACGCCTGATTGCAGAGAGCTATTATCTATTTGCTGTAGGTCCATTGTTATAGAGTTAAGAATTGTTTTAAAAAAGTCAGATGGCAGTGTGCGAGACAACATGTGGAAGCTTTAAGATGTCGAACTGTTTCTTCTAGGGATTTTTGATCAATTGTATTGTGACATAATAACCAAGTTATGTCTTGGTGGTCGTGGTGACGGTACAGTGTCCTTGTTGGACTGTATAGTTCTGATGGTCCGTCTAATACTTTTAATTTTTTCACTAAAGAAACTCAAATTCATTACATTTCACAGTGGACATGAGTTCTGATGCTATCTGCTTTATTGGGTTTGTAAGCTTGTCGACTATGGCAAATAGAGTGCGGGTATTGTTGATATTCTTTTTAACTATTCCCGATAAATGTTGCTGTCTGGCCCTGCGTAACTCATTGTTGAAGCTACCTAGGCTTTGTTTATAGAAGTCATAGTGGATTTGAAGTTTAGTTTTCCTCGACTTAAGTTCCGCTTTCCTACATTCTCTTTTCAGGGTGCTTATCATCATGGTGGTTCTCCATGGTGTTTTCTGTTTGCTCATAGTTTTCTTTACCTTTACCGGTATAACACGATCCATGACATTCAATATTTTGGCATTAAAATTATCCAGGAGTACATCAACTGACTCAGCACTTATTGTTGGAGAGATAGCTATGGCTTCCATAAACTGAGCATTGGTACTCTCATTAATGTACCTTTTCTTAACAGAAACAGAGTTTACTGGAACAACCGGGGTGATCAGTGATTCAAAAAAGACACAGAAATGATCGGACACGGCCAAATCTTTAACCATGACAGAGGAAATATCGAGACCTTTAGAGATGTATTTGTGTGTATTTGGGGCCTAAACCATTCAGTGCTTTATAAACTAAAAGCACCACTTTAAAATCCATTCTGTAACTGACTGGAAGCCAGTGCAAAGATTTAAGAACTGGAGTGATGTGCTCTGTTCTCTTGGTCCTGGTTAACATCCTAGCAGCAGCATTCTGAATGAGCTGCAGCTGTTTTACAGTCTGTTTGGGTAGTCCAGTTAAGAGGCAATTACAGTAGTCAACAGAAGCAGTAAACATAACCTTTGTTTTTACCAAACAACCAGTGCTCTAAAGTTTAAATAATATTTTAGACATTTTATTCAAAATTATATGAACGAGATAGCATCAAAAAGCAAGCTGTAGATGAAAACAAAAAGTCCACTCACCATTATGATCATCATTTAAAAACAAAGGAAATTCCACTGTCCTTCTTTATGATATGGATAATAGCAGGTTCATGTAGCTTTTGTTTTTTAATCTGAAAGAAATTTTCGATTGAGATCAAAGCCAGGGCTAACAGTCGGGCCATCGCCATCCTTACGCAAAATGCTGGCCAGCTAGCTAGGCAAAAGCATGAGAAAACAAAATAAGGCTCACTATTGGCTCTGAATTTGTGACATACAGCTCCGGAAAAAATTAAGAGACCACTCCTAATTTTTTAAAAATCAGCATCTCTACATGTATGGCAACGATTCCATTCCAGTGTCTGTTAAATTCCAACACAGGCACCCTTGTTTTACTTAATGAGGTACTGATTAGGTGATTACCTGAACTAAATCTAATTTAATTTAACACAGAAAAGTATAAAAACCACTGCTGTGGTCATCACTATCCTCTTGCAATAGGAACAGCTGGATGGCAAAAACAGTGCAAGTAGTACTGTACCTCAAAAGTAATTTGAATAAAAAAATATCTATTCAGCATGACAAGAGTTGAAAAGAAAAGCTTTGAGTGAGGAAAAGGGTTCAATTCTGGCTTTACTGGCAGAGGGATACAGTGAGCGTCAGGTTGCTTCCATCCTGAACATTTTAAAGACATCGGTTCATAAGAACAAGGTTAAGCAAGAGACATTGGGGACAACATAGCTACAGACTGGCAGAGGGCGAAAACGACTGTCCACTGACCGAGATGACCGTCAACTCATTTGAATGTCACTCAACAACCATAGGATGACATCAAGTGACCTACAAAAAGAATGGCAAACAGCAGCAGGGGTGAAGTGCACGGCGAGAACGATTCGAGGGCTCCTAGGGGCAGGGCTGAAGTCGTCCAAAGCTAGAAATAAGCACTTCATCAATGAGAAGCAAAGAAGAGCCAGGCTGAAGTTTGCAAAAGACCATAAGGATTGGATCATAGAGGAATGGAGTAAGGTCATCTTCTCTGACAAGTCAAATTTTCAGCTTTGCCCAACACCTGGTCATCTAATTGTTAGACGGAGACCTGGAGAGGCCTACAAGCCACAGTGCCTCGTATCCACTGTGAAATTTGGTGGAGGATTGGTGATGATCTGGGGATGCTTCAGCAAGGCTGGAATCGGGCAGATTTGTCTTTGTGAAGGACACATGAATAAAGCCAAGTACAAGGTCATCCTGGAAGAACACCTTCTTCCTTCTGCTCTGACAATGTTCCCCAACTCTGAGAATTGTTTTTTTTCCAGCAGGACAATGCTCCATGCCACCAAGCCAGGTCAATCAAGGTGTGGATGGAGGACCACCAGATCAAGACCCTGTCATAGCCAGCCCAATCTCCAGACCTGAACCCCATTGAAAACCTCTGGAATTTGATCAAGAGTAAGATGGATGGTCACAAGCCATCAAACAAAGCTGAGCTACTTTAATTTTTGTGCCAGGAGTGGCATAAAGTCACCCAACAGCAATGTGACAGACTGATGGAGAGCACGCCAAGACACATGAAAGCTGTATTTAAAAATCAGGGTAATTCAACCAAATATTGATTTCTGAACACTTCCTAAGTTAAAACAATAGTATTTTGTTGTTGAAAAATGTGATATGAACAAATATGAATTTGTTTTCTTCGCATTCTTTGAGGTCTGAAAACAATACATGTTTTAGGTTATATTGACCAGTTGTTGTTTTCTACAAATAAATACTCTAAATGACATTATTTTTATTTGGAATTTAGGAGTAATGTTGTCAGTCGTTTATAGAATAAAACAAAAATGTTCATTTTACTCAAACACATACCTATGAATAGTAAAACCAGAGAAATTGATAATTTTGCAGTGGTCTCTAAATCTTTCCAGAGCTGTATACTTAGGTCCTCTAGAGGGCCTTGAGGCATCATACCATTGTCCCACCTATTACAAGACAACTTGTGATTGGTTGATTCTATTGTCATTCCAAAATGCTGCTCTAATTAAAGTCAATTTCAATGACATTGGCTGGTGCCTTCTATTCAAAGCCTGAAGGCCTAGCCAATGGGGGTTGAGCACAGCTAGATAATTTCTACCAAGATACTACCATAGAAAAATTCTGATTGGATATTTTTTCTCTTGGATATGAACCCTTCTTTTTCCAACACAAACTGAAGAAATTCAATAGGGAGATCATTACAAATAAGATTAAAATAGATTAAATCAATGAAAAATGCTAATCATAATATATAAAAATATATACAAATTTGTATCTATCCTTAGGCCCTTTCTGAGGGCGTAGAGGGCCCTGACGGTTCCCCACTGGTTATTGGTGACTATTGCTCTACTCTGAGCCAGTGTTTTACACAGACAGGCCAGTAGCAAACCAGTGTAAAATATCATATATATTAATTCATGGTGGAGAACCTTCTGGGGAAACCAACAGTCCCAGACCCACCTCTGTACCGCCACCTCCCATCAGGACCTTGTCAGGGGAGGTGTTTAAGGGCTCCGAGGTTGTAGATCAGGGGAGAAGCAGAAAAGGAGTGTGTACAGTTTCTTACACCTTTTGATGGTGTAGGAAACTGTACTCACTGACACCACAGCGTTCTTTGCGATGCTACTTCTTGCAGTACAATTCCTTCCAAATTATGCTTAAGAGGATGTATGTAACACAGTCTGTTCGAACACTACTTTTATACAGACAGAGGGTTTTGTAAGTAACCAACAGTTGGAACACCTGTAAGTATTGTTCGGAACTACTTTCAATGCTTAATTTACTTCCATTGCTGCAGAACAGCTGTAAGTTGTTCCATTACTTGTTGTTACGAACCCTGTGGCTCTAGCAGTCTAGGGTGGATGGTACAGACACCCGTAACATAAAACTCATGCAAAGTGGTGTAGTGTACAGGAACAGTGAGAACAAACGACACAGACAAACAAAGCTACCGTCAAACATAAAACATTTATTATAAACACACGGTAAAGGGCTTAGGGAAAAGGGGCTGAGCTGGACCCAAGAAATGAAATATAGTCAAAACACCCCTAAACTGAACTTGCCTGCCTCAAGAACCGCTTAGCTAACCACTAACCAATACAAAAGTACAGTGGGTGGTCCGCTCAGTTGTAACTAGTGTTTTTAGACAAAGTTTTCCTACGGGTTGTGTATGCCCAAGGGCGACTTGCCAAAACCCATTTCCCCAGGGCCACAGGGACAAAAAAAACACACAGGGTTAACAAGGACTAAACAGCACACAGCAAACAATTGACTAGACAACACCAAACAAAACACCACAGCAATACATACTCACATGAAACAGGACAAAGTGAGATGTATGTGCTAAACTAAGGTATGAATAAACGAAGTGTCTGTCTATCAAAAGGGTATGTATCTCAAGAGTGTCTATGTCCATGTGGGGTAAAGCAATAGAGTCTCTCTGGGAGAACCAACTGGGTTTTTAAACCAGGGATGTGTGATGTGATTGGGTAATGGAAAAAGGAACAGGTGGTGCAATTAGGACAGGTGTCCACTGATTGGTCCACCTCAGCAGTCAGGCGATGCACTCATGACTGCCAGGTGGGAAACACCAATGAGCACAATCAGGAACATAAGGGACACCTGGGGAAATGTCAGGAGGGGAAAAACACAAACGCAAATATAGGCTAACTGCATGCGTAACACTTGATCCCAAAAAAATGCCTTTTTTTCTGAAATGTATATATTATTTTTGTTTTTGTTGACCTAAACTTCTTTTTTAACCTCAGTTTTCCACTTCCCTTAGTAACATTTTAGATTATTCACTGGACTTGAACTGCAGTATTCACTGGACTTGAATTTGTATCATCTCATATGGTGAAAACCTACCTATGGTCTAGGGATGGATTTATCAAAAACTAACGGCCCTTTTTGAACAGTTATTTTTGGTGAAGGGGAACCAAATTGCATTGTTGAAAGGAAACGTTCATGGTTCCAAGAGTTGATTTTTATTACATTTTGATCACAAAAAAATATGAGAAAAATTTGAGAAAATATTCAGTGAAGAATGTCCACACTGCAGTAACAGTAAATGGAGGGGAAAGAGAATTTTTGCGTTACAGTGCATTTTCCTTGTAAGGGGATGTAATTTCTTTCTTTATCAGGATTACTATAAGTCTCACTCTATCAGAGAAGAAGTAGTTATACCTGTTGCCCACCCATCTTAATTTAAGCTTAATATGAGAGACATGAGTTTATATAACAATATAATATCAGCTAAAAGAGACTACAAATGGGCCGTGCTTCTCTCAAATGACTGGTTCAAAACCTTTGTATCCCAAGAAGTAGAAATATACTGTGTCTTCCCTCTCTTTCGTATTTGTTAGCGAATCTTGCATAGCCTGTGTTTCAGTACAAATGTGTGATTGTGCCTAGCATAGTAGAATGCTAAATGAGCAGTCCAGCAGGATGAAATTACTGAGGGGGCATTTTTTATAAATGAGGGGGCATATCTAATTTATATACCATTTGCGGTGTTTTTGGGGAAACAAAACTGGGGGCAGATTCTATCTGGAGGGGCAATGCCCCCTTTTGCCCCCCCGTGGCACCGTACCTGGTCCACCTGCCAGCGTACTTTTTAGCCTCTAGAAGAATGACATATCTAGCCAAAAGATGTTCTGTTAAATCAAAACAATTATTAACTGAGAGGAGTGAGGAACCAAAGGGTTGATTTGGTTTAAAGTTCAAGAGCCACGCTCTAGAACAACCATCTAGCAAGCCACGTCAGTGGCAGTCCCTGTTTGGAGGGTTTGTGAACAGAGCTCCAAGAACAGTGGACATAAGATGCTAAAGACCAGGAATACCAAATAGTCAAAAAAATATATTTTTATTCAAATTACATGGAGGCACAAGGGATGTGGTAAAGACCAGGAATACCAAATAGTCAAAAAAATATATTTTTATTCAAATTACATGGAGGCACAAGGGATGTGGTATGAGGCCAATATACCATGGCTAAGGGGTGTTCATATACATGATGCAACGCATGGGGCTTAGTCACTGGTCATAGCTGTGCTATATTGGCCATACACCACAAACCATATTATCAGCAGGATTTTTTAAAGAAAAGACTGAATGTGTAATAAAGATAGCATTGAAAATAAAGTTTGTGTTTGGGTGGTACTAAATAAATGAAAGCTGAATGCAGATATTAACACACATGACATGCAAAGAGTTGGTCTATCAGATCAAGTTATACTTTAGCACAATTCTTATGTAAAATCCAGTTCAAAGTGCTTTACAGAACACCATTAAAAAAGCGAGGCTAAAACGGTTTCTTAATATCACTCCTAAACAGAGTTAACATGGACACAGAGTGTAGTATTCATCTGCCATGAGTCAGCATGCACTACCATGTGATCCTGACCTACTGAGAAACAGGCATTGATACATGCACACAGACCTGAACTCGGGCGTGCACACACATGCAAGTTACACAAACACGCATCACCACATAACACACACGTGACACATGCATAACACAAATGTAATGCACACGCTAACACACATAGCACACCTAACACAAACATATTATAGGTTTATGGAGCAAAAGTGTCCTAAAGGAAAATAATAGCAGTAGGATTGTTCAGTGGGCTAGAAAAATTGCCACCTCAAGAGAGCATGCATCCTTCTTTCCCTGTGACAGAGTAGCCCTTGTTTGGTTGTTACTCACTCATCAGACGAAGGTCTCCAGAAGTGATCAATCACAATCTGAATGGATAAAATAAATGGACATAGAATTAATAGAATGGAAGTCCCCATTCAAAGATTCTTTTTCAGTTATATTAATTATATTTCTATGCATTTATTATATAAGCTCTGAATGACATAAGGAGCTTATGTAATACTTTTCTCTTTATCATCAGACCTTTTTCTTTATACATCAGTGTTTTTCCATTAGTTTAATTCATACATTCAATAGATCACACTGAACTCTGTGTCAGTAACAAAGTAAGCACTAGAGGTGTTTACTTTGTTACTAATAAATAATATGTTTATTTCTCTCTCCCCCTCTCTTTTTCTCTTTTTGTGTCACCCCGCAACCCCCCCCCCCACCCCCACCCCCACTCCCCCACCGCAATGAGTCTGGCCAGAAACAGAAATCCCCCACACAGCCATTATGTAATATGGATGATGGGTGGAGGTTATGCAATGAGTAGAAAAGCAAGAAAAATAGGTATACAAATCCAGATTAGTGTAGAATGCAAATGAGAACTACTTTTTCTAGATTGAATATAGTTTTGCATGCGGTGGTAAAAAAAACAGTTTAGACAAATCTACCAGTGCATGGAAAACATAACATAAAAAAAACCAATACATTTGCATCATGGTGATTGAGGGAGAAACGTGAAGTCTGCAGAATGTCTGCATTGCGTCAGAGTCAGTGAACTGAGAAAAAGGGGGGAGAGAAAAGAACAGAGAGGGGGGCGGTAAAAGGGTGAGAGAGAGGGGGAAGCAGGGGGAAAGGGAGGCAGAGAAAGGGGAGTGAGGGGTGTGTCTGACCTAGATACAGTGGTGGAAAGCCCCCCCCCCCCCCCCGCCCCCACCACTGCACTTCTGACGTGTAAAGGGCACTTAGGAACTCTGGCAACCTCACGGGAACAGGAAGGTGCACCGTACAGTCACGGTAGAGTCATTAACAAGACACACAGGCAGACTGATATGACTGACACGCGGAGGCTCATGTCATCATAAAGACACATAGAGTCCTACAAAATGCCATTTGTTTGTTATACTGTTAAAGAGAAAGTCTTCAGCGATTGAGTAATATCAAACTACCATCTGCAGCTGTTTGACCAGATGCTGTGCTGAAGCCTGTTCTCATTGTTGTTATGTCATTAATAATTCTTAATCACACAACAACACACCCTGTTATAATCCTAATCTCCACTGTACTGTTCTAGCCAAAGCACACCATAATCCCATAATCTCAATCCTCCACTACCCTCCTCTCATCCCCTTCTCTTTAAATGCACTCCTCCCTCCAAGTGCATCTGTGTTCTTCTCTCCTTCCCTAAAGCACAGTTTCCATCCCTTACTCCCCACATCCATTGGTACCATCACCTTTGCTGTCCCTGGATGTGTTGGGATGTTCATTACCAGCAGGACCACTGGCACTGGCGATACGTTTCAGTCAGATAGCTGTCCAGGACTGTTAAATACCCCAATTCCGGAGCACTCGTTAATTAACGAGCGATGTTACATGCCATTTAAGTAACGATGCAGACGTGATTCAGAGAGAGATAGAGAGAGAGAGAGAGAGAGAGAGAGAGAGAGAGAGAGAGAGAGAGTGTGTGTGTGTGTGGGCTGTGGGGTTCAAGGTAATCCAGTCAAACCAGTCAGTGATAGATACAGTAGGTACCGGCTTACATCATTATGAAAGCAGCTAAACCTCCATTTCTTTGAACTCTTGTCAAGTCTCTTTCATATTATTCATTCATTACATTTGGAGTTTTAGTCATTTAGCATACATTCTCTGCCAGAGTCACAAGTCAGGGTTGTTAGGTTTTTCAGCTTTAAAAATAAACAAAAACATTTAGTTTAGTCTCAGTTAGTTTCCGAACAGTTTAATTTAGTTTCATTTATTTATTATTATTCAGACATATTTAAAAATAAAAAAATGGAACGCACAATTTTGTATTAGTGTTACTAGTTTCCATTTTTGGAAATGAGCCTATGTGCCCATCTATGAATAATTACTTTGGAAAGAAAACATATTTCTCTGTGTTCTGCATAGTTGCCTTGCATTAAAACACACACACACAGACACACACACACACTGAGACGATCCTATTGGTTTCAGTGAAATACTTAAGCTTATCAACAATACTTCACTCAAGTGACTTTATGTGACATGAGGGATTTATTTTACATATCAACTCTGTTCTTGTGTTGTTTAACAAATAACACAACCCAGAGATTACAACACATGTAGTACCGGGATTTTATATTATGTTGATTTTGTGGTTGTTGGCAGTTAAATTATTACAGATTCTGCTCAGCCACCCAAACGTCTCATTCCATCAGTACGCAATGTGAAACTGTTCAACAATAAACCTGCCCTGCAACGAACATTCAATTCTCCAACCAATTCCAACTGATACAAGGCCTGATACAAGTCCCTGAGAGAAACAGTGATGACACACATTTAGTACTGTCTGAGAAGGCAGAAAAAAAATAAAAAAAATCTGTAAGTAACTCACAATCGACACAACTCTGTATTGCATGAGACCAGATACGTGCGCCATTGCATTAACACCGCACAGGAAACTAACAGTGGAACTTTTTGAACTGTGGCTTGGCCTAAAGCAATGCTTTCTGCAGCATTAGGTAAGGGTGACCAAATCTAGTGCTAAGGCGCATGTGTCCCCAAGCATACCATAGTCAGGTCCATGTCTGTGTGTCTGTCATTAGAGCAGTTCCAAATGGCCTGTAAGTGCATTATAAAAGGCTTTCCACAGGGACCGGTCCTCAGGGCTGGCTGGCTGTCATTAGTGCCTATGTGGAGAAGAGATATGAGAGATAACAGAGAGAGATTGATCTTAACAGTGCTAATAATCCTTTACAGAAAGGGGAGGGGTTTTGTAGGAATTAAAGATTTTTCTTGAACTGTGTAAACTCGTCTGTGCCATAACGGTCTGGATGTCTTGGCAGAGACTACACCACCCTTACATATAGTCAGGATTTAACTGTGTAGTGTTTAACCAGCTCTGATTCTCCACTGTGTTGTTGTGTGCTCCTAGTTTAAACAGCCTTCCCAGTTGTATTAGCAGCTTGTGGCCTCGGTTTACCTGGGAGAGCAGCCTGTAATTCAGATGGAGGAATACTGATTTAGGAACAGGCCCCACTTGTCCATGTAGTTCATCTTTTTCTCCTGTAAAAAGGTTACACTGATATTAGACTAGCACTCACTGAGACACTTTATCAATTGATTGAGAGATGGAGAATTAAGAGTTTCTGCTAATGACAAAAATGTGAATAAATAGGAACCCAGGGCAACAGGCTGTTTAGTTTGGTTAAACCTGCTCTGCTCTGCAGTTCTAACACAAAAGTGTTGACTGACAAATCTGGTTGCATTTATACAAATGCTATTTTAGAAATATGAGTCAGGTAGTGTTTGTTTGTGGATAGTGACTTACATTTGTGGATTTGTTTTTACATTTCCAACTACACATTTGTGAGTTAAATACCGTGTATATACGAACCATGGTTTACAATCATGGATTCACTGCTGTGTATTTACGGATCACGGTTTACGTGTGTGGATTGTAATGCTGTGTATTTACGAATCATGGCTCACATTTGTGAGTTGTATGCTGTGAATACAAACATTTTGGCAGTATTCTAACTCCATAGTTGACGTGCTGCTTGTTTGAACACCCCTCAGTGGTGCAACATTTGTTCTGGTGCCCTTATGGGTGATAATGTATGGAGAGTGAGGAATGCCGATAGACAGAGTCTTTGTTATACTACACATTAGGGATGATTGAGAGAGAGAGAGAGAGAAGAAAAGGAACACAGGGTGAGAGAGAAAGAAAGACTAGGAAAAGGAGAAATAGAGGAGAGATAGAGGAGGCATTATTTCCAGACGGAGCTAGAAGAGTGTAGCAGCGGCACAAAAGTTTGACCATTTTCCTTCCAGGTGATTTGTCCTACTGTGGGTTATTTCCCTGTGCGATGTCCACTCCACTTGTTAAAACTACAATTCACCTTTACATTAATTCTCTTTTTTTCTATAAATAAAACTTATAAATAAAACTGTGGAAAAGTACAGAGTACAAGTACTCAACTGGGTTCGGCTATGTTCACCACATTAGGGAAGTATCTAATTTTGATCTAAGTTACCAGGTAAAGGGAGTTCAAAACTAACCAGTGATCAATTAAATAAAAAGGAAGAATATAAATGTCCACTTAATGTCACTGGTTAGTTATGAATTCTATTTCTCTGGTCATTTTGCTCTAACTTACGAACTTTCCAAAACTGGTGAACCCAGTGTATACTTTTTCCACCTCTTGTTAGAATGATTGTGGATGAAGAGACAGTCTTTTCAGAAGAAGACAGTACATTTCCATCTGTGTATTTGTTTCTGTGTTTAGATTGTCAGAGTTCCAAATGCCGACGGCTGGGTTCCTTTCAGTGCGTAATGATTCCAGTTTAGACTTCCTGGTTAAGCAAGCAGCATGAAGGAACTGGAACAGCAATGGATGTGCTGAAGACAGGTATCAACACTGACTGTCCCAAGTCCACTGGGAGTTGCTTCAATTAAGCAGCTTAATCACACATTTTCATCATGAAGTAAAAAAATGTAAAAGCGGAGTTAAATGTTAGTGTTTGAGATCAATCAATCAAATTTATTTATAAAGCCCTTTTTACATCAGCAGTTGTCACAAAGTGCTTTTACAAAACACCCGGCCTTAAAACCCCAAGGAGCAAACAACAGTAGTGTTGAATTTCAGTGGCTAGGAAAAACTCCCTAGATAGTTAGAATGTTTCTGATAGTCTGTAGAGAATCTATATAGATAGACTTTTGCATTGTGTTTGAACAGCCAAAAGCATGTGGTTTACTCTACATGACCTAGATCTATAAACTACAATTCCCGGTTGACATAGCAACATTCCCGGTCTTGTGAAGAGAAGATGGTTAATAATCTTTTAAATTCCCCTCTGTGTAACTGAAGCCCAATTCACCATCCTAGCTTTGACTTTGTCAGCTCATTTGGTAACTTCCCATCAACTGGAATAAGCACAACCTGATGTGCATATGAATGTAAATTCACCCTTGCTCAGAAAATCTCCTATTTAATATTTCCATAGACAAATGGCTCTACTTGGGGATTGATATGACAACAACATTCATCCCTAGTCAAAATGTAATAATCTTAAATCAGAGAAAATATAAACAAAATAAACAAATATTTTAATGGCTCAGTAGGAAGGAGGAGGCTTGTCTGACTGTGACGAAGGAAGAAATAGGCCCAAAGTCTTTATTTCAATTGTAAAACAAAAAACACACACCCCTTACATTCACTGGAAAATGCCTGCTAAGCCTGTTCATGAGTTTAATAAAACATATTTCATTAGACAATCAAAGGAAACATATCTCCAAACATATATTTCCCACAGATCATACAGCAACAGATAATTTAAAAACAAAAAAGGGCAATCAGTGTTGTATACTCTTTGTTTCAACATTCATACTTTAACTATATTGGACATTGTTACAACATGGATTTTGGCTAATAACATAACATTTAAAATGCCTATATCCTTTTGAAACTTGTGTGTGTTGTTTTCTTAGCAATTCTAATAGTACTCCACTTTTGGTTTTATTTCATTTTACCCATCTCATTTTACAATTTCTTTGGCAATGTTATGGGAAAAAGTGTAGGGGAAAAAGACAAAGAGAGACAGAGAGAGCAAGAAAGAGACAAGGAGAGACTGACAGACAGACTGAAAAAGAGAAAAACATAAAGAGATACAGAGAGGAAAAGATACTGAAAAAAGAGCTGAGTGAAGATAAGAACCTTTCATTCAACTGTCACAAACAAAAGCGCAAAGCAAAATGCAACAATATCTTGCCCTAAATTAACAATTCACCACGGCAAACTACAGATAAATGAAAGGAAAAAACTGAATGAACGAGTGAGGAACAACAAATGCAGATGCTTCCATTCAGGTGCGCTGCATGATAAAGGTAAACAATTAACATCATCTCATCATATTTTGTGGCAGGTATAAAAGTGCTGAGCTAGCCCAGCTGACCTTCATTTTGGATCAAGATGGCAAGAGGAAAGGATCTAATGACTTTAAAAGCGTGTTCATTATCGGGTCTCTTCCAGGATGGCAATGCCTCCATCCACAGGGATCGAGGGGTCACTAAATGGTTCGATGAGTATAAAAAGGATGTGAATCATATGCAAAGGCATTCGCTGTTACACATCTTAACCCAATTGAACGCTGATGGGAGATTTTGGACCGATATGTTTGACAGTGCTCTCCACCACCATGAACAAAAGATCAAATGAGGGAATATCTTTTGGAAGAATGTTGTCACATCCCTCCGGTAAAGTTTCAGAGACTTGCAGAATCTATACCAAGGCTCATTGAAGCTGTTCTCGCAGCTGGTGGCCCAACATCTCACTGAGACACTATAGTTTGTTTTTTCATTTAATTTGTCATCCTTATTTGACCATAGTAACTGATCAAAGCCTTCAAAAATCTTGACAAAGTACATGCTCAGTGAGCACCGACTTGCCACTGAGAAGAGTAGACACAGAAAAACCTTGTAAGGTTAGACACAGAACCTTGTGTAATGAAAGCCTGTGCAATCCCTGGGCCACAGCAGAACCTAAGAAAGTGCTACATTTCCTGATAACATTTTAGAATTATGTAACAATTACAGAATTTAATTTCCTTACATTTGATACCATTCTTCAAGGTTTCAAAGACCTCTGATGATAATTGTTTACCCACCCCTTAGGGAGAGGGGAGAGAGCTGTGGATTGGCAGCATGTTGCATTGTTGGCTCCTGGAAAATACATGTCTGAGAGACTATCCAACCTGTCAGATGAAATGGTTATTTTTATTGTGTATTGTACTTTTTCTTTTCTTTATTCGTGTTTTACTATTTGTCTTGTAAACAAACTTGATTATTATCATCATTTCTTTAATGATGTTGTACTGTACATTAAGAATGATTTCCAGAATTTGCGTGAGCAATTAAAGGGAGAGAGTGAAGGAGAGAGAGGCTCAGTGTTGTCAGTGTTAAATCCAGAAAACATTTGTAACCAGAGTCTATGCCTACTGAATACTAACTATACACAACAAAGTAATTGTAGCAAGATAAGGCAATATTGATATTATTGAAATATAATAAGCAAATTCTGTTTTGGTTAAATGTTATGTTATAGTCACTCATAGCTAAATGCTATTACCTTCAAGAAAATGTCATTGTATCTAACTGCATGGTGGAACAACAGTTGTGATTCATATGAAATGAGAACAAAGCAGTCACTGCAAGGCAGTTAGCTTGAATGGGTAACATCATTCCTGCTCTCCAGGCCAAGGATGCTCCTCTGTAATACTGTGTGCAATAATAATAAAAAAAACTCTGTTTTCCAGAGAATTGCAGTATAGGGACATTGTGTTATTTCCCCTGACACACAGATGAACTAGGATGTACTGTATCCTGTATGTACTACTCTAAATATGTGTGTGTGTGTGTGTGGGTGTGTATGTTTGTGTGTATGTTTGTGTGTGTGTATTCACAAGGAGAGTAAAACAAGGATATTTCACCGGTCACAAGCCCACAAGATAAAGGGTATTGTCTTTTAGGAGTAGGGGTGGTTAGGTTTAGGGTTAGGTTTCGCAAGTTGTCTTAAGTTTATGTTCAGAGTTAAGGTTAGGTTTTTGGGGTTAAGGTTAGGTTTATGTCACTGGGCTAGGGTTTAGGGGAAATTAGATTTGGAATGGGAACATTTTGTAGTGTCCCAACAATTAGAAACATATCCAAAACGTTTGTCTGTGTATGTCTGTGTGATTTATGAGAGATTGGGCACCTACTGAATTCAATCCCATCTGATTGACTATCTACCACAGAACACTGACTCCCTGGGTAAAGAGAGGATGAGAGGAATGACAACTGGAAGATATGAAAAAATGGAGGAAGGACAAAAAAGGAAAGGAAAGAGGAAAAGATCTGTGAAGGATGATGGATTAATTAGATACGAGAGAAAGGAGGAGAAGGATGAGTAGTAAAGAAGAGAAACAAGCTGAGAGGAAAAGACAGGAGGGCAAAGGAGAGAACAGGAGAGAATAAAAGAAAAAGGGAGTGGGGAAAAGGGACATAGGACGTAGAGGAAGAACAGGAGAAGTTTTGCTGTAGGTACATGAGGGAGATCAGTTGTTTTCTCTGCTATCTGACACACTGACCTAGTGGCATGGCAAGTTCTACCTGGGCTAGATTACAGCCCCACGGAGGAAGGCAGGGAGCCAGGGATTAGACGGGCTCTGAAAGAAGAGAAAGAGGGATTAACAGAACGAAAGAGACCTGTGAGAGGGATTATGCCCCTGCGGACAACAGGATTCTGACATAATCTTTGTGGAATAGGCAGTACACACTGTAGGCCTGTGTGTGTGTGTGTGTGTGTGTGTGTGTGCGTGTGTGTGTAAGTGTGTGTGTGTGGTTGCAACGTGTGTGTGTGTGCGTGTGCGTGCGAGCGTGTGTGAATTTGTGTGCTGAAATCAGTTAGAACAATGAACTTACAGTTCCTACAAAATGTTCTGCTGCTTGTAATCACCCAACCCTAAACTGTTTTCTATGTGTTTATTTTGTTATTGAGGTTACACAGTTTATTTGTCCACTGTGGTATGGGGAAGAGAATGGGTGAAATTCCAGGCCTCTAATAAAATGGGAAGTGACGTGGCCTCGGGGATTTATTTTGTTAATCATTTATTCTCTATAGCAATGTAAAGTACTAGCTGCCTGAACTGAAGGTAATTTATTGATTTAAACTGATCAATCTCTCTGCTTTGTTTCTATAGCCTACCTATCTATGCATCACTCATGCTTTTATGTGTTGTTAGTTTTTCCTGTGTCTATCTGTCTGGTCAGTATGGTGCTATGTCTGTCTGCTCAATACATCTCTATGTGTTCTGTTTGACTTTTCAATTACTCTTTTTCTCTTCTGCACATTCAATCTTTTTTCTGTTCTTCTCATTCTCTCTCTTTGGCTCTCTTTGTTCACAGTGAACCTGCTATAGGAATATGTCTGCTTGCAAATCTCCCAGCCATGTTGGAGTCCTTCCTTACTCCCTCCCCCTCCCACCATCCTTCTTCCTCTCTCTTCCCTCCATCTCCCATCCTCTGTCCCCCTCCATACCCCTTCTCTCTCTCCCTCTCTCCCTCCATCCCTCTCCCTCCCTCTTACCCTCTCCCTCTTTCTCCCTTGCTCCCTCTCTTGCTCTTTCTTGCTCATGTCTCCCTCTCCTGTCTGCTCTTCCACTCTTCTCCAGCTGAGTTGTTCTGTTGTTACATAAGTCTTCAGGTCAGAGTGTCACCTTGGTTGTCAAGGGAGACTGAGAACAGAGGGGCTATGTAAGACGGTCGTGAGAGAATGGGGAGAGATGGAGCGCAGGATAGGAATGAGAGAAAGAACAACCTACTATACATAATGCAATGTCAGTGACTCAAATAAAAATCTTAAGGAGGAAATAGAGAACGGGGAGAGAAAAAGATGAGAGGCATGATAGAGTTCAGCAGATCAGGTCAACAAGGGAAATGTAAATAAACAGTAACAAAATACATTAAAAACAAACCATAGGGTTTCAAATAATGAGGGGATGATGCTGAATGAATGATCTAGAGGGGAGATGCAGTCGGACAGTAGGTGGAGGTGAATCAGAGAGACTGGAGGAGAGAAGAGTCAAATAGAAAGTATCACATAAGATCCAACCCTGTTTCCAAAAAAAGTTGGGACACTGCGTAAAATGCAAATAAAAACAGAATGCAATGATGTGTAATTAATTTATCCGTATAGTTAATTGAGAAAAGTACAAAGACAACATATCAAATGTTGAAACTGAGAAATGTTATTGTTTTGGAAAAATACATGCCCATTTTGAATTTGATGCCAGCAACACGTTTCAAAAAAGTTGGGACAAAGTCATGTTTACCACTGTGTTGCATCACCTCTTCTTTTAACAATACTCTGTAAGTGTTTGGGAACTGAGGAGACCATTTGCTATAGTATTGAAATTGAAATCTTGTCCTATTCTTGCTTGATATAGGATTGCAGCTGCTCAACATTTCGGGGTCTCTTTTGTCGTATTTTTCGTTTCATAATGCGCCAAATGTTTCCAATGCGTGAAACATTTGGCGCAGGCCAGTTTAGCACCCAAACTCTTTTACCATGGAGCCATGCTGTTGTAATACGTGCAGAATGTGGTTTGGCATTGTCTTGCTGAAAAAACCAAGGCCTTCCCTGAAAAAGACGTTGTCTGGATGACAGCATATGTTGCTCCAAAACATATTTTTTTCAATAAAAAATAACATTTCTCAGTTTCAACATTTGATATGTTGTCTTTGTACTATTTCCTATTGATTATAGTGTTAAAATGATTTGCACATCATTGCATTCTGTTTTTCTTTACATTTTACACAGCGTCTCAACTTTTTTGGAGGAAACAGTGTTGTAGAAAGAGTTATGTAGAGTTTATTTTGCCAGGTAAGATGCCTGACAGTGCATTATCATTTACAGCAATGACCTGGGGATCAGGAATGGGGGAATGAGAGTGGATGAATGCATTAGTAGTCACAGTCACATACTATAATCACAGAGGCAGTCGCATACAGTCAAATATAGAGATACATGAATCTCTTTACATGTCTCTCTTAATGTGAATCTCTGTGTGTCTCTCTTAATGTGAATCTCTCTATTATGTCTCTATGTGATTTTGTGGTCTCTCTGTTTACGTGAGTCTCTTTATGTGTCTCTAAGATCCTGTTTCTCTATGTGTCTCTGTATATTTGATTGTTTATATATGACTTTTCCTATACAGTGGATATAAAAAGTCTACACACCTCTGTGAAAATGCCAGGTTTTTGTGATGTAAAAGAATGAGACAAAGATAAATCATGTCGGAACTTTTTCCACTTTTAATGTGACCTATAATGTGAACGGTTCAATTGAAAAACAAACTGAAATCTTCGAGGGGGAAAAATGAAAAATAAAAACCTTACAATAACCTGGTTGCATAAGTGTGCACACCCTCTTATAACTGGGGATGTGGTTGCATTCAGAATTAACCAATCACATTCAAACTCATGTTAAATAGAAGTCAATACACACCTGTCATCATTTAAAGTGACTCTGATTAATCACAAATAAAGTTCAGCTGTTCTAGTAGGATTTTCCTGACATTTTCTTAGTTGCATCTCCGAGCAAAAGCCAAGGTCCGCAGAGAGCTTCCAAAGCATCAGCAGGATCTCATTGTTGAAAGATATCAGTCAGGAGAAGGGTACAAAAGAATTTCCAAAGCATTAGATATACCATGGATAATAGTGAAGACAGTCATCATCAAGTGGAGAAAAAAATATGGCACAACAGAGACATTACCAAGAACTGGACGTCCCTCCAAAATTGATGAAAAGACGAGAAGAAAACTGGTCAGGGAGGCTTCCAAGAGGCCTACAGCAACATTAAAGGAACTGCAGGAATTTCTGGCAAGTACCGGCTGTGTGCTACATGTGACAACATTCTCCCGTATTCTTCATATGAATGGGCTATGGGGTAGGGTGGCAAGATGGAAGCCTTTTATTACAAAGAAAAACAACCAAGCCCGGCTGAACTTTGCAAAAACAAACATCAAGTCCCTCAAAAGCACGTGAGAAAATGTGTTATGGTCTGATGAAACCAAGGTTGAACTTTTTGGACATAATTCCAAAAGGTATGTTTGGTGCAAAAACAACACTGCACATCACCCAAAGAACATCATACCCACAGTGAAGCATGGTGGTGGCAGCATCATGCTTTGGGGCTGTTTTTCTTCAGCTGGAACCGGGGCCTTAGTCAGGGTGGAGGGAATTATGAACAGTTCCAAATACCAGGCAATTTTGGCACAAAACCTTCAGGCGTCCGTTAGAAAGCTGAAGATGAAGAGGAAGTTCACCTTTCAGCACGACAACGACCCA
>JACXGI010010280.1:0-28024 GCA_016801175.1 Esox masquinongy
CGCAGAGTTGTTAGGAACGGTCGATAGACAAATTTGTCGCCTACTTCCTCCTTCTGTTTTGATCTTTTTGTCTACATGGGTTGTGCACTTCATTAGACGGTTGACAGGGTGCTCATTTGCTTCGTTAATGAGAGGCGGACAGCTGGTGTGGAATACATACGGAGAACACAGAAAACATGCATCCCAAATGAACATTATTGTGCTCACACCACACTGTGCTTATCTGACAGACCAAACTGGCTATAAATGGGCAAAAAGCCAAGTCCAACTCTCAGAGGGTGTTGCATCATATTTTCACCCCTTGATATGAGGATGGCCAAGAAGTTACAACTCCACATGAACTTTTCTGAAGCCGAAGTGGTTAACGGGAAGACGACAGTGGGAGTCTCGCAACATCAGGTTAAATGTTCTATTATGAACACAATACGGTTACCACAGCATTTATGTAGGTTAACCCGGAACTGAAGTCTCACATAATTGGCTTTAATAAGAGATATAATGCGGAACGGAACCACAACGATTATGCATCATTTTCACCCTTTCTTTGGAAGTTACGGCCAAATTCTTCTGCCCCTCAAAACATTGAAAAGATGTAAATACATGTGATGTTATGAATAACCAGTGACAAAAAAATATCACTAGAATAATATTTTCTCAATCTCACACATTCCGTTGTATCATGACTGATCTAGGCTAACACTTATGTTGCCATCATGATTAGGTGTCCGTTAAATCTGTCCCGAAGATATCCAACTGTCCCATATATCAGGAATGAATTAACCATTCAATAACTCACCGCTACCCAATAACAAGTACTCAACAATACTGTGCTACAAAGTACAATTATGCAATTTCATAAAACAATTGCCCTAGGTCCAGACATTGCATTAGTTGCTGTCTCCTAAACTAGCAGGGGAAATGCAAATAAGATTATCTTTTGGGGCAAGTTTACCTTAAGCCTACTTATAATGACTCAAATTTATGCTTGCAAATTAACTTTATTGTAATGATTTTTCTTGTTCTGACTAGGTATGTTCAAATACATGAATGATACTGTAGCAATAGATTTTATTATTTTCTCAACAATGTCCCAACACAATTAAAGACAAAATGTCTCTCGATTCCATTCAGACAACCAGTGCTTGGCGTCCTAGCCACAACCAGTGCTTGGCGTCCTAGCCACAGTGTCCATGTCCACAAGACAGAGTGTGACCAAACACTTCTGAACGCAACACAGCATTTGGAGTCTTTGTCTGAGACAATGTCCAGCTGGCTACAAAGGTGTCCCCTGACCAAACTGAGACGTGTGGGGGGAAATGTGTAGATGTGTGGGGATCTGGGATCTGAGCAGTGACATACTGACAGGACTGTCAAATCCTGCATATAGGTCGTAAGGAGCACATACTTGGAGTGGCCAACACACACGGCTAGCTGTTGGCAAACAATGTTCATTGATAACATATAATAATGTTGAATATTGATTCTTGGTTTTATCTAGTTCACAAAAAACAAATCATAAATTAGATTATTGGGTATGAAAAATATGATTGCCAGTCGGAGAGACAGACATACTGATTAAATTAACCAATATTCTGCAGGTAAGTCCAATAATGGAACAAATATTTGATTTAGTGAAAAAACAAATGGCTAGAAAAAGTTTTCCTTCTCCAGTATTTCTGCCGACCCTCTGGCGGGGGACACAAATTTGAAAACCCTACTTTAGGGCCAATGAGAAGGGATAGAGAGGGATTTGCAGCCCGCTGTTACAGTCAAATTGGTTGTCAGAAGGAGTGTTAAAGAGAGGATGTCCTTCAGTGTGCACCGTACCGGTGTGTCAGCTTTACTACACTAGCCCTGTCCTGCTGGTCTCAGAGCTGGGTGGTGTTAATCTGTCCTGCTGGTCTCAGGGCTGGGTGGTGTTAACCTGTTCTGCTGGCCTCAGGGCTGGGTGGTGTTAACCTGTCCTGCTGGCCTCAGGGCTGGGTGGTGTTAACCTGTCCTGCTGGTCTCAGAGCTGGGTGGTGTTAACCTGTCCTGCTGGCCTCAGGGCTGGGTGGTGTTAACCTGTCCTGCTGGCCTCAGGGCTGGGTGGTGTTAACCTGTCCTGCTGGCCACAGGGCTGGGTGGTGTTAACCTGTCCTGCTGGCCTCAGGGCTGGGTGGTGTTAACCTGTACTGGCAGCTCTCTCCTGCTGCGTCCCTCTGTTCTGGCGTCTCGGAAACCATCTCTGTCAGACCACACCAGCTGCCTGGGAGAGGGGACACCTGGCACAGGACACTAACGTGGCATAGAGGAGCCTTCCCTGCTATTCAAACAACAGGAATGCATTAAATAAATGCACTGTATGGGGACCACAACCATGCATTCACTATGTACTATATACATAGTGATACCATCTTTCTACTACTATACTACGTACTGTATCATCTACCGTGATGTTATGTTCATTGAGTATAACTGGCACTAAGGTCAGTGTGGTTGAATGGTGATTCTCCATATAGTCTTAGATAATAGGTAATAGTATTTTATAGTCTTTGTGTACAGTATCATCAACAGAGTTGATTATATCAAAACCCTAGCTGAATCTCACTCTATGGTGCATTGAAGAGTGATCCACCAACTTTCCTAAAGAAATAAAAAAATGCTGCTGGATACTGCACCGCAATCAACAATCGATTGGTTTTGCTGAATAACACAGAATTCCAGTTTTAATTGGCCAGATTCCTCGTTTGTAGAGGAAGACAGTAGTGCACACACAGCAGTAACGTTTCCGAGAACAACTCCAACATCATTGGGCAAAGCACTGTAATTCTAATGTTTTTAGAGGGCTGGTTATAAAAGTTACTTTGATGCTCTGACATTCTCAGACAAAATAGAGGGAGAAATTGCCTTGCATTAAAAAAAGGTATTCACACAATGACAGAAAGTAGAAGAGTTCAGACAGTATTAATAGGATTTGGGTTGCATAGGGGCATTAGAGGATTTTACATGGAATGGAACTTCCTTTCTAGGAGTGTGTTCTCCCTTTTGTTCCCTACAGGGCACACAATGCCATTTTAACTTGTCATAGAATAACAAAGGATAATATGCAAGCGGGTGTAAAAGGATACTTCTATCATAAAAGAAATGTAATTAGAGCTCGGAAATTCAAGAATTGCATTTTGTCCATCACCACTCAGTATCAGACATGTTCAGTAAAGCGTTAAATTGAATCAGTTTGTATTGCCACAAGGACAGATATGGGGAAAAGGGATGTGCAATCCAGAAAACAACAAAAGAGCACCAAGTGAATAAACGCCCCTTGATAATATACTGTGTCATTAACACCATCCCTCTGCAACATACTAAAATTAATCCTCTGATAAATGTCTACTCACAGCAGACACATTCACACACACAAACACACACACACACACACACACACACACACGCGAACAGACAAAGGCAAACACACAAACATCCCGTAATTAACTGTGAAAAATTTTAATGGGAATGACCTGGCCATGTTTTGGTGCTAGTCTTCCTACACACCTCTCATCTTTATCAGGTGTTTTGTTGTGCTACATTACTCTGTACTGAAAAGCAAATCACTGCCGTGCAACATACGGTAGAAATCAACGCTTTGGTCAATATAGGCTGTTCTTTGTAAGCCCACATTTACCTGAAAGAAAAGCAATAAGAGTCTGATAGAAAGACAGAGACAGAAAACAGACAATGACAGCAGACATTGACTGCTGTAAATAACATCTTATGGAAGCAGCAGCCTGAAATGGTGACCAATTTTGGAAGAAGCCCCCTAGTCAGAATAGATTACACATCCTTTTGTTTATTTATATGTGTGTAATGTGTGTGTGTGTGTGTGTGTGTGTGTGTGTGTGTGTGTGTGTGTGTATGTATGTACTGTTCCTTCAGTACATACCTACTTAGACCACTTTACATTTGCTACATTTTGTTGTTATAGGCTTCATTTATAATTTTTTAAATAGATATGTTTTGCCCTCAATCAACATACAGTTCCATTAAGGACATAGCAAAAATTAGCGCCTATTTATTCAAAATGAAAAACTGAAATATTTCAGGTAAATGAATATTCAGTCCCTTGCCATCACGCTCCATATTTAGGTCAGGTAGCAACCTGTGTCCTTTGATCATCTTCAAAATTGATTCAAGTCCACCTGTGGCAAAATAAGTTGATTGGACATGATTTAGAAAGGAACACACCAGTCTATATACGGTCTCACACTTCACAGTGCATGCCAGAGCAGTCAGAGCAAAAACCAAGAAAGCATCTGTAGATCTCTGAGATTTGTGTTGAGGAATAGATCTGGAATTGCTAAAGCACTGAAAGTTAGCAGGTGCACAGTGGGCTCCATCATTGTGAAATGGAAGTGGTTTGGAACCACCAAGTCTCAGACTTGGCCCCCTGGCCAACTTAAGTAACCAGGTCAAGAAGGGCCTTGATCAGGGAGGTGACCCAAGAACCTAATGGCCACTCTAACAGAGCTTCAGAATTTCTCTACAGAGACTGGAGAACTTTCCAGAAGGACAAATATTTCTGCAGTACTCCATCAGTCAGGCCTTTATGGTAAAGTAAACCACTCCTGAGTAAAAGACATATGACATGCCACCTGAAGGACTGAGAGCATGAGAAATAAAGGTTGTCTAGTCTGAAGGGACCAAAATCGAACTATTAGGCCTGAATGCCAAGTGCTATGTCTGGTAAAAACAAGAAGAATCGGAGAAACCACCCATATCCAGATGTGCATAGCTGGTAGAGGCATACCCAAGACTCAAAGGCACTACAAAGGCACTACTGAATAAAGGGACTGGATACTTACATGAGAAGTTCAATATATTGCTTTGTTAATGTGGAGTATTGTGTAGAGTGATATAAAAATATGTACATTTAATCAATTACAAATTAGGTCTATAACACTACAAAATATGAAGAAAATGAGAGGGTCGGAATGCTTTCAGAAGGAACTATGTCCACCGATCAGCCATAACATTATGACCACTGACAGGTGAAGTGAATAACACTGATAATCTCATTATCATGGCACCTGCCAGTGGGTGGGATATATTAGGCAGCAAGTGAACATTCTGTCCTCAAAGTTGATGAGTTAGAAGCAGGAAAAATGGGCAAGGGTAAGGATCTAAACGACTTTGACAAGGGCCAAAATGTAATGGCTAGACGGACAACTGGGTCAGAGCATCTCCAAAACTGCTGCCCTTGTGGGGTTTCCCGGTCTGCAGTGGTCAGTACCTATCAAAAGTGGTCCAAGGAAGGAAAAGAGGTGAACCGGCGACAGGGTCATGGGCGGCCAAGGCTCATTGATGCACGTGGGGAGCAAAGGCTGGCCCGTGTTGTCCGATCCAACATAGGAGCTACTGTAGCTCAAATTGCTGAAAAAGTTAATGTTGGAACTGATAGAAAGGTGTCAGACCACACAGTGCATTGCAGTTTGTTGTTTATGGGGCTGCGTAGCCGCAGACCAGTCAGGGTGCCCATGCTGACCCCTGTCCACTGCCGAAAGCGCCTACAATGGGCACGTGAGCATCAGAACAGGACCACAGAGCAATGGAAGAAGGTGGCCGGGTCTGATGAATCATGTTTTCTTTTATATCACATGGATGGCTGGGTGTGTGTGCGTTGCATACCTGGAGAACACATGGCACCAGGATGCACTATGGGAAGATGACGGAGGCAGTGTGATGCTTTGGGTAGTGTTCTGCTGGGAAACCTTGGGTCCTGCCATTCATGTGGATGTTACTTTGACACGTACCACCTACCTGAGCATTGTTGCAGACCATGTGCACCCTTTCATGGCAATGGTATTCCCTGATGGCACTGGCCTCTTTCAGCAGGATAATGCACCCTGCCACAAAGCAAAAATGGTTCAGGAATAGTTTGAGGAACACAACGAGTTCAAGGTGTTTACTTGGCCTCCAAATTCCCCAGATCTCAATCCAATCGAACATCTGTGGGATGTGCTGGACAAACAGGTCCGATTCATGGAGGCCCCACCTTATAGGACTTAAAGGATCTGCTGCTAACGTCTTGATGCCAGATACCACAGCACACCTTCAGAGGTCTAGTGGAGTCAGAGCTGTTTTGGTGGCAAAAGGGGGACCTACACAATATCAGGCAGGTGGTCATAATGTTATGGCTGATCGATGTATATTTAATACAGTGCCTTGGAAAAGTATTTAAACTCCTGACCAAAGTGTAATGTATAATTGTAAGGTCCCATGGTTCTATGTATGGAAATATTTGATTTGAAATCAATACTTTCACTGGGCCACTGTAGGACATTCACTTTTTGTTCTTGATCCACTCCAAAGTTTCTTTGACATTGTGCTTGGGATATGTCAGGTTACTCAATCAGTATTTCCTTGTATTTTGCACAATCCCCACAACATGACGATGCTACCGCCATACTTCACGGTAGACATTGTTTGTCCTGAGGGCAATGTTAGTTTTGGCCAAAAATCTTTCTTGGCCTCATCTGACCAAAAACATTGCAACTGGATAACTCTCATTCGCTCACTATTTCGGGCAAAAACGTATTTCTCGCCACCCTCTAAATACCGGCCAGTTTTATGCTTGACATAGTTGATTAGTCCACTTTTACACCACTTCCAGCAAGTGAAATCAAATTGATTAGTGGTCTCTCTGTGGCGTCTCACATGGAGACCTGTGAGAGCACTGAGTCTTTGGGGACAGCCTTTTCTTGGCAGTGCCTGGGTGTTGTGATGCAGCTTCAACTTCCTGCTTATTCGTTGCTCTTCATTTTCCTTCAGATTCACAGCCTAACCAATGATCACGTAACTATGTCAAAGTACCATTCGTAATTCAGCATAAGAAAATTGGTCTGGGCTTTAAATACACCGCTCAAAAAAATGAAGGGAACATGTAGTCATCACAGTATAACACCAAGTCAATTTATACTTTAGGGATTTCAACCTGTCCAGTTAGGAAGCATAAGCGATTGTGAATCAATGTCACATGTTTTGGTGCAAATGAAAGTGACAACAGGTGAACTGCAGAGGCAACAGCAAGACAACCACCAAAAAGGGAATGGTTTTGCAGGTGGTGGCCATAGACAATTGTTCTCGCCTTATCTTTCCTGGCTGATTCTTCTCTAGTTTTGCATTTTGCTAGTGTCCTTGCATTGCATTTTGCTAGTGTCCAGAGGTGGTACCTGCAGCCCATTCAGGTTGCCCAGGTAGTCCAGCTCCTCCAGGATGGCACATCCATACATGCCATCGCAAGAAGGTTTGCTGTGCCTCCCAGTACAGTCTCAAGAGCATAGAGTAAATACCAGGAGATGAGCCGTTACACAAGGAGAGCTGGACAGGGCCGTAGAAGGGCATCAACTCAGCAGCAGGACCGGTATCTGCTCCTTTGTGCGAGGAGGAACAGGAGGAGCACTGCCAGAGCCCTACAAAATAACCTCCAGCGGGTTACTGGTGTGCATGATTCTAACCAAACTGTCAGAAGCAGACTCCATGAGGGAGGCATAAAGGCCCGACGTCCTCTAGTGGGACCTGTGCTCACAGCCCAGCACAATGCAGCTCATCAGAATAGGCAGGTCCGTCACTGGTGCCTCATTCTCCTCGTTTCCCTCGTTCTCACAGATGAGAGCAGGTTCACACTGAACACCTGTGACAGACACGAAAGAGTCTGGCGATGCCGTGATGAATTTTATGCAGCCTGCAACATCATCCAGCATGACCGGTTTGGCGGTGGGTCAATGATGGTCTGGGGAGGCATATCCTTGGAGGGTCGCACAGACCTCCATGTGCTAGCCAACGGTACCCTGACTGCTGTTAGGTCCCGGGATGAAATCCTCAGACCCATCGTCAGACCTTACGCTGGTGCAGTGGGCCCTGGGTTCCTCCTGGTGCAGGACAATGCCCGGCCTCATGTGGCCTGAGTGTGTAGGCAGCGCCACAGACTGTCCAGGAGCTCACTGATGCCCTGATCCAGGTCTGGGAAGAGATCCCCCAGGACACCATCCGCCGTCTCATCAGGAGCATGGCCAGACATTGTCAGGAGTGCATACAGGCAAGTGGGGGCCATACACACTACTGAGTCAAATTATGAGTTGCTGTGATGAAATTCATGCAAGTCGGAATCGCCTGTGATTTCAATTGTTTACTTTGATTTTCGGTGTGAGTTTGAATCCAGCCCTCAATCGGTTGATGATTTTGATTTCCACTGACAGTTGTTAGCTAATTTGTTCTCAACTAAATACACAATGTACAGTAAAGATTTTGAACTTTAATATGTTTTGATCATCGAGACCCGATGTGTGATTTCAGTGTTCTCTTAATTGTTTTGAGCAGTGTACATATGCAATGTTACTATACTGTATATATGTTAATTTTACAACCCCGTTTCCAAAAATGCTGCGTAAAATGTAAAGAACAACAGAATGCAATGATTTAAACCCTATATTCTATAGAAAATAGTTCAAAGACAACATATTGAATGTAGAAACTGAGACATTTTATTGTTTCTTGAAAAATATATGCCAACTTCGAATTTGATGCCAGCAACACGTTTGAAAAAAGTTGGGACAGAGGCAACTAAAGACTGGAAAAGTTGTGTAATGCTAATAAACTAAAGCTAGTGGAATATCTCACAACTAATTAGGTCAATTGGCAAAAGGTCAGTAACATGATTGGGTATTAAAAGTTCATTCCAGGAAGGATGGGTCTGTCAGAAGTGTGGATAAAGAGGGGTTCACCACTCTGTGAAAGCCTAAGTGGGCAAATAGTGCAACAACTTAAGGATTACGTTTCTCAATGTAAAATTGCATAGACTTCGGGGATCTCATCATCTACAGTGCATAATATCATTAAAAAATTCACAGGCTCTGGAGAAATCTCTGTATGCAAGAGACAAGGCCAAAAACCAATATTGGATGACCGTGATCTTCGGGCCCTCAGGTGGCGCTGCATTAAAAACAGACACAATTCTGTAGTGGAAATCAATGCATGGGCTCAGGAACACTTCCAAAAACCATTGTCTGTGAACACAGTACGTTGCTGCATCCACAAATGCAAGTTAAAACTCTACCATGCAAAGACGAAACCATACATGAACAACATCCAGAAATGCCAGCGCCTTCTCTGGGCCTGAGCTCATTTCAGATGTACTGAGGTGAAGTGGACAACTGTCCTGTGGACTGACAAATCAAAATTTGAAATAATTTTTGGAAATTATGGACGCTGCGTCCTCTAAAGAGGAGAAAAACCATCTGGCTTGTTTTCAGCGCACAGTTCAAAAGCTAGCATCAGTGATGGTATGGGGGTGCATTAGTGCACATGGCATGCAGGGTGACTTGCATATCTGTGAAGGCACCATTTATGCTGTTCAATATATACAGGTTTTGGAGCAACATATGCTGCCATCCAGACAACGTCTTTCAGGGAATGCCTTGCTTATTTCAGCAAGACCATGCCAAACCACATTCTTCACGCATTACAACAGCATGGCTCTATAGTAAAAGAGTCTGGGTGCTAAGCTGGCCTGCCTGCAGTCCAGACCTGACACCCATTGAAAACGTTTGATGCATTATGAAACGGAAAACACGACAAAGGAGAGCCCAAACTGTTGAGCAGCTGAAATCCTATATCAAGCAAGAATGGGAATATATTTCACTTTCAAAACTACAGCAATTGGTCTCGTCAGATGCTTAGAGTATTGTTAAAAGAAGAGGTGATGCAACACAGTGGTAAACATACCCCTGTCCCAATTTTTTTGAAACATGTTGCTGGTGTCAAATTCAAAATGGGCATATATTTTTTCGAAAACAATATAATTTCTCAGTTTCAACATTTAATATGTTGTCTTTTTACTATTTTCAATTAAACACAGGGACAAATGATTTGCACATCATTGCGTTCTCTTTTTATTTGCATTTTAAGCAGCGTCCCAACTTCTTTGGAAACAGGGTGGTAGTTTTAATTTAAATTGGATTGGATTTTTTTAGACTTTTATTACTACTGTACTACTGATGTACTACTGATGGTCCTCATGACAATCCTTGTGATTAAATTATTATTACATGAGAGGGGGAAAAATCTGTTTCTAACCTCCTTGAATGTTGGACTGTCTGTTAGTGCGTAATTCTCTCACTCACGGTAAGTATATGGTAGCAACAACAAGTGCTGTGTCACAAAGTTACACACTCCTTCCCAACTCAACTTTGTTGAATACAGTAATTATATACATAGAAATACACAGCAAACACACTACAGGTCTGAAGCAATATCGATATCGATGACAGTGTTCATTGTGGTAGAGTATTTAGCATTTTTCATGTAATTGCTGTATTTAAGTTATATGTAGAGCTGATGTAGTTTGTGGAGGGTTTTATATCATTGTGTTGTTGCGTGCACTGTTGCTCTACTCCACTTGTCCAACACTAAATCTGGGACGTTTAGGCCCATCAACACATTTTCCAAACTTGCCATTGTTCCTCTTTAAGATTATGCTGTAAATGACCAACTTCGGCAATGATGCTTTGGCAACTATGTTCATTGTTACAAGCAATTTGAATTTGATTGAATTTGTGTGTGTGTGTGTGTGTGTGTGAGAGAGAGAGAGAGAAAGATTAAGAGAGAGTAGGTACAACAAGAACAGACCTTGATTGCTGTAAATACCTTATGTAAGCAGCAGTCTTAAGTGGTGCAGAATCATGACAGTAGCCTCTAAGTCAGCTATTATAAAACATCCACAATCAGCACAATGTACAAAAAGTCCATATCTCGATTTCTTTTTGACTACCAGAGTAAGTATAAAACGAAAGCGATGCGTTCCCGTTTGAGACAACTTATGATTCATCAGCTGAAGAGAAACAACATTGTCGAGGATAGTTTGAATGGAAATTGATCTAGGTGTGATTTTCGCTATTGAGTACAGAAACGGACAATAGCGACTTGAGAAAGCATAATTGTTGACTCTTTACACAAGTTAAATTGGTCCCACTTTTAAAGAAACTACAATAAAGTGGTACCCTTCTATCTTCAAAACCATAAGATAAAAACACAGTCGTGAAAAAGTACAGCTGCTCGAACATTGTATTTTTTTAACACATTTGGACACGGATGTTTTAGCTGAATACCAACCAAATTCATTGATATAGCTTACCCAATTTAACACATCACACAGAAAATGTAACTGTGAAACCATTCATGCAATTAAAGTAAACAGAAATGCCATTTCCTTATGCTAAAAGGTTAGTACTCTCCTACTTTTACCATCACATAAAATAGCTAAAATTAGAATCAGGAGCACCAAAACAAGTGCAAATGATCATTAGAGATTAACTTGGGAGGCTCCAGCAAACTTGGCCTACATGGGAGGTTAGGAAGGATGCTGTATCTGTTCTCAAAGAATGATATTAAGACACCTGGGTAAAGACCAAAACAGCTGGAACAATGTACTCTGGACAGAGGAGTGAAACAACAGAAAGAAGAAAGGGAGGGTTATAGAATGGCCGAATCAAATCCCAAATATCAAAAGTAACGTGGGCAAAAATTCCTCACAGTCGATGTCAAGAGACTGATAGACAGTAACAAGAAACAGCTAGATTTTTCATATTTCAGCCAAAAGGTGCAACACCAACTATTTTAAGAGGTGTATTTCTGTTGATTTGTGATGACTAAATGACTGCTAAGCATAATTTCTTTGGTAATTTGTTAAGGTGATGAAAAGAAGATTACATATCCATATGACCAAAAAAGTAAAAAAAACATTCCAGGGGGCATGCTGGAAAACTCCAAACATGAATAAACACTTTACACTAGAGACCCTTTCATCACAGAATTTGAAAAACAAAAACATTTCTGAACGCAGAACATTTTAAGTGTCAGTCCCTAATGAATGAAATAGAAAAACTTATTTTAACCACATTGTGGACAACTCAGCTTTGAGAAACTAAAAACACATGTAGTTTTATACAGTACAGATCTACATTTAGCAAACCGTATGTTTAAAATTCTGTCCCAAAAGTGTACTTTAAAAATAAACATAGGTGTGCGGTTTCTTCTAGGTTTGTTTATCAATTGCTACCACTTTGGTTTTATACTCTAAATGTGCTTTTTCAATTGTTATTTTTACAATACCCTCACTCTGAGTGAGTTTGGTAATATTGATGGAGTTAGAAAAATAAACACTGTAGTAACTCCAGTGAAAACATAACAATGACAAACTATAGGTATTCCTATGTATCTACATGGAAATAATGATTATTGTGGAATCAGTTATTACACAATTTGAACAAGGAATGGGTAATTTTACAATGCCTTGCAAAATGTTATTATACATGTGTACCTACGAATGTTATTACACATTATCTTTTTATCTTACCACTATAACTAAGCAATTAATCATTGTAATTGCACGGTAGTAGATTCTAACTGGGTACGCACATAATCATTTGAAGTATATCCTAAGTAGCTGCATAGTTCTTACATTATGCAAGATTATGTATAACATATCATGACAATTGTTGTTTCCAGTTACTAGCCTATTTCTCAACACAGTCATTTTGGTGTTTGTTATTAACATGGTAGTTAGAAAGATAGTGTAGTAGGGTGATGGAAGGTTTACCACTTAGAAGGATACTTTGGGGACAGCTAGAAAAATTAGTGCAAGGGAATGGTACCTTTGTGATGAATAAATATATTATCTGACCCATAGTGTTTGTAAATTTACATGATTGTAAGTGACCGTAATATGTAGGTAGTTCAGTGTCATGTGATCCTGGGCCTATCCAGACTGTTTAGAAATCCAGGACTCAGGGATGACAAGTCTAGTCGCTTAGACTTACGTGTGTGCACTTACAGTTGTGCTCAAAAGTTTGCATACCTATGGAGAATTGGTAATATATGTACCATTTGTAAAGAAAACATGAGTGAGCAGGCAAAACACATGCCTTTTATTTCTTATGGGATTCACATTCAACTGTTGATCATAACAGAATGGCACAATCATAAAACAAAACATGGCAACAAAAAAAAATGAACTGACCCCTGTTCAAAAGTCTGCATACCCTTAGTTTTTAATACTGTGTATTGCCCCCTTTAGCATCAAGGACAGTGTGCAGTCTTTTGTAACAGTTGTCTGTGAGGTCCTGAATTCTTGCAGGTGGTATAGCTGCCCATTCGTCTTGGCAGAATGCCTCCAGGTCATGCAAAGTCTTTGGTCGTCTTGTATTAACCGCACATTTGAGATCACCCCAGAGTGGCTTGATGATATTAAGGTCAGGAGACTGTGATGGCCACTCCAGAACCTTCAACTTTTTGTGCTGTAACCACTGGAGGGTCAACTTGGCCTTGTGCTTAGGGTCATTGTCGTGCTGGAAAGTCCAAGAGCGTCCCATACGCAGCTTTCGTGCAGAAGAATGAAAATTGTCTGCCAGTAATTTCTGATAACATGCTGCATTCATCTTGCCATCAATTTTCACAAGATTCCCCGTGCCTTTAGAGCTCACACACCCCCAAAACATCAGTGAGCCACCACCATGCTTCACAGTGAGGATGGTATTCTTTTCACAATGGGCCTTGTTCACCCCTCTCTAAACATAGCGCTTATGGTTGTGACCATAAAGCTCTATTTTGGTCTTGTCACTCCAAATTACAGAGCGCCAGAAGCTGTGAGGCGTGTCAAGGTATTGTCGGGCATATTGTAACCATGGCATTGGCGCAGTAAAGGCTTCTTTCAGGCAACTCGACCATGCAGCTCATTTTTGTTCAAGTATTGTCGTATTGTGCTCCTTGAAACAACCACACTGTCTTTTTCCAGAGCAGACTGTATTTCTGCTGAGGTTACTTGTGGGTTTTTCTTTGTATCCCGAACAATTCTTCTGGCAGTTTTGGCTGAAATCTTTCTTGGTTTCCACTTCTTAATAAGTGATTGAACAATACTGACTGGCATTTGCAAGACTTTGGATATCTTTTTATATCCTTCTCCATCTTTGTAAAGTTCCATTACCTTGTTACGCAGGTCTTTTGACAGTTCTTTTCAGCTCCCCATGGCTCAGTATCTAGCTTGCTCAGTGCATCCACGTGAGAGCTAACAAACTCATTGATTATTTATACACAGACACTAATTGCAATTTAAAAAGCCACAGGTGTGGGGAATTCACCTTTAATTGCCATTTTCACCTGTGTGTGTCACCTTGTGTGTCTGTGACAAGGCCCAACATTCAAGGGTATGTAAACTTTTGATCAGGGCCATTTGGGTGATTTCTGTTTTCATTATGATTTAAAATAGGAGCCAAACAACTATGCGATAATAAATGGCTTCATATGATCACTATCCTTCAATAAAAGACCGTTTTTTTTGCATGATGAGTCATATTTTCAAAGTCAATGCCAAAATTTCACAATTTCCGCCAGGGTATGCAAACTTATGAGCACAACTGTATATAAGTTATCATAAGAGACCATGAAGTGTCCTGTAGGTTGTTTATCATGAACCGTACATTAAAATGGCTCCTGGGACTACACAGAATGTTTAGAAATCCAGGACTCAGGGATGACAGGTGTGGTCACTTAGACTTTCTTATATGGGTGTAATTATAAGTAGCCCTATGAATTCAGGTGTGAAGATAAATGAGGAATGCCATTGTAATCCATATATCAAATTAATCCCATTTATTCCAATCACGTAATAAAGTTACAATACAAAATGTTGTTACATACCAATATTCAACATCTACCCAAATCGTATACAAGTCTACTAATTATACCATAAGTGTCTAAAACACATTATAGCACGAATGCATGCTAGGAGCGTTTGTAAACAATAGACTCCTAGCTCGTTTAACGACACACTGCGTCGGGAGGTCGCTTTAACAAAATCAAACTCTTAAACAGGACTACAACACATGTGTAGAACAGACTCAAATTACTGAGAAATGGCTATTTATCCTAAAAGCACCCAAATCTACAAAAAAACCCAAATAATCATTAGCACTACTCTACCTTGGCTAACACAATGAACACATAGGACAGGAACTGTCCCACTTAACCAACGCAAAAATACCGAATGGACGGGGTGTTGCCGCCTGTTGTTGGCAGTCATGTAACATGGACACACTTTCTATATTGTTCTTGTAAAGTTTGGTCCATAACCCGTACAGAGTTTCACACCTCTCCAGGTGAGCTCAGGAGGGTGGGGCTGATGGCCCAAATTTGGTGTTCCAGATCTTTAGAGTAGCAAATGTTATGCAGGACATCTGATTAACATCACCAAGTGTCTGTTGGAGACATGATATGGCCAGACACTTTTCTTAATTGAATACACTTCCACTCTTCCTCAACAAACATTTCTCATTACACTACAGTAGTTCACTCAAATGATCTGCTTAACATATGTTTTTTCTCAATTCTTAAAGAAATGGTTCACACAAATAACAAAATGACACATCAATGTAATAGCACACAGTATAGTCAAACAAGAAAATGTACAATCACACACAGATACATGTGTGGAATAACAGTCAGCGAGGCAGTGTGAGACATTATAATTTCTTTGTTGCGATTGTAATAATTGATTCCAAAACAACCATTATTACCAGGTAGTTACATAGTAATACCTGTTTAGCTACACTATTGTGTTAGATAAATAGTAATGTAAGTAACATAGTCATTAGAGCAATATAATAAAGTGTTACCAAGAGTAGCTATAATTCCCAACCTTTACCACCCATGGTTCTTTGCTGTTCATAATATTTTATCGCTCTGAGTGATGTGCTATCAAGGGAGATTGCTGATGTGCCTACTCTATTCTAGAGTAAAGCCTGAACACAGAGCAGCTTGCTTTACCCAGAATGGTTGTGTTTTTTCTATCAGTTTTTTTTTCTCCATGTTTCAGTACTAACAAGTCAATAACAACTCTGACCGAAACAATTCAAACAACTCGGGGTTGATGTGCCAGGAAATTTCATCAAGGGAATGATGGAGAGGGAGTTTAGCATATCCAGGCATTAGTATGCTAAAGTGGAGTTTGAGTGTCTAACAAGCCATTAGATAGGAAGAAACAGTGACATTGTCTTCGAGTGGAGTAAATGTTGAATATTTCAGTTCCTCTTTTTACACTGAGAAGCTGGATCCCATAGAGAGTGGTGGTGTGCTTTGATTGTGAATAGATCCATGCACTTCTAGATCAAGGTATGTAAAGGAGAAATATTGATCAGATGGTTTTTGGCTGTCTGTTAAATATTCATTTTCTCTCTGTGCATTTACCTTTCCATCTAACCTGTATATATGTATCATACCTCTAGATTTCTGCTAACCAGTGGTTAAATTGGGATTTTGGAGGTGGGGAGCCCTGTATTTTGGGAGTTGAGGGAACTCAAATGCGCAGGGGGAAACAGGATTTAAAAAAAACGAAATATTTGTATTTTGTTTATGTAGCTAGCATTACAGCTAATAACAAAAAGTGATGTGTTGTCGGAGTTAGATAAAATATTTTACCTTTGGAATTAGTCTGTCAACTTCCTCTTTTTACTGTTAACAGTTTCTTTTTCCATCTTGACTATGGAGTTAAAAAATAAACCCTCATCAAACCACCCTCATCAAATAAACATTCAGTCTTGAAACAAATACAGGTGGCTAGATCATTCTTTTTGACTCTGGCCAGTGGCCACGTACAGACCCATTTCACAGAAAGTTAGCTAATGTTATTTATGTATAACTACACACCACATTCCACAGAAAGTTAGCTAACATTAACACAGCTGCATAGCTGAGAGTATTATGTGCTTGCTTAGTTAACAAATATCACTTTAGATATAGGCTACTGTAGAACCTCCTGGAATGTCTGCTTACTGTAGATAGCTAGCAATATACTTCGACTTGCATTTTTTAACTACGTTTCCATATAATTTAACTTATCAAGTTAGCTGGGTGCATACTGATCTTTTCACCCTCGATACTGTACAGACAAACACAATAACGTGCAACTGCTAATTGTACTTTTTACTAATGTATTATTTTTTCCTGCTATTTGTTCTGTCAATCCATTTTTGCGCTTCTGCCGCTATCTGTTATCTCGCACTCAGTCGCCAGAGTGCGTTCTGGGATATTCGTAAATTCATTAATACAGAGCACTCAATGGCGCTCTAACTATAGCACTCATATTTCAGTACAGGGTGTGAATTCACGAACGTGTCAAGGTTGTCAGTAAGCAAGGATTGGAGCACACAACTGTCAAATCAGCTCAAAATAGCGCCAGTTGTTTCTCACATTTTAACTGCTGGTCATTGGATGTCCTGGAGTTCAGCTCTGCTCTAGTTCTCATTCTGACCTCCGGAGCTGAGCTCTGGCCCAATTTAACCTCTGCTGCTAACATATAGAAATGTAACATATTCCATGTCTTTCTATGCTTGAAATGTTTTTTCATTTCTAAATTGTTTGACCCATGATGATGGTCAAGAGATCACTTGGCAGATGAATATGCCTGCTCTTTCGGAAATGCATCCTTGTTAAGCAGCAGGCTTTACACTCCTCCAACACAGTCTTCTGGGTCCTGTAATTATGGTGCCGTCGTGATGAAAAGGGAGACAAAAAAAACACAGCGACAATAGAAATGGCTTGATGCCTGGAAGCATCACAAACAAGTTCAGCCGCTGGCTTTAATTGAACAGACCGGCATACATTTACCATTCCAGTTAAAGATAGGTAATATCAGCAACAATAATTTCTTGGAACCATTATTTAGTCCCTCCATGCCACCCTAACTCCCACAACCCTCTAACCACCAGCACCACCATCACCTTGGCCTCTCCACAGCATTATTCTGCACATCTAAATCAATGTCATGCAAGTTACATACATATTACAGACAGAGTCATGGAGACCAGGGTCCGTATTTAGTCTCATAGCTGGATCTAGGATACTGTCCCTTCTGTCAACGTAATCATATTCATTATGATCTAGTAGGCAACACTCCAACACTGTGACTCTGAATATGGTCAATGCAGTTACCGGAACAACATCAAATGTGTATTCACTGAGGCCAAAATGTAACCAGATGTTAATATGCAGGGCGGTTCAATGCTAAACCCTAAAAAATAAATAAGGCTCACGCACTGAGCTAATAGTAGCAATTTGCTGCTTTATTGACAATGTTTCAATCCAAAATGAATATTTGAGAGGTAAAAATAAAGAAATAATATTGAAGCCTAATTCCCATTTTCAAGTACTACTTTATAGGCCAACACCTACGTTTTCAAGGATGTGCGTACCACTACAAACGGTTCTTAAGTCTAAAACAACGCCAACACACCTTTCAAGTGCCCTGGCAGGGCCGCTTAAATCTCACTTCAATAGATAATAATTTATTGATGTGGTATGCTGTCATACGCTAGGCATTATAAGCTTACAGGGACCTAGGCCCGTTTCATGTGCCTGTGATTGAATGCAAAACAAAGACTGATTAAAAGCCTTGTCAGTTAGCAATCAAAGGGGAATAGGGTCTTGTGTGGAATGAATAACATATCAGGATAATTTAAAGCAATTATGTCTTGATAAATTCATGACAGACTGGGATTGATTAGGAAGGTCAGTAATAAATCATAAATGCAAGGAAAAGATTCAGCCACGGCGGTGAGAAAAGGTTAAGATTTAAAGATCATTTTCTGCAATGTTACAAGTTGCCATGGGTGTAGAGGAAAGTTTTAAAGTAAGGTTTTAACAATTATAAAAAAAGAAAATCTTAGGAAAAGACATGTTCTGGGCACTTTTACAGCTTATTGTCTATATTTCTACCCAAAGTGCAATGACATATCCAGAGTTAAGAAAATATAGAGTGATATTCACTAACAAAATCAATGGAGGTCTCCTGGAGGTCAGGTTCATGCCCGGTTATAATGACCATACAGGTGTATCTCAAAAAATTAGAATATCGTGGAAAAGTTTTTTTTTTTCCTTAATTCAAATTAAAAAGTGACACCATCATATATTCTAGATTCATTACACATAAAGTGAGACATTTCAAAGCTTCTTTTGTTTCAATCTTGAGGATTATGGCTTACAGTTCTGTGAAATCAAAAATCCAGTATCTCAAAATATTAGAATAAAGAATTTATAATACAGAATTGTCGACCTGAGAAGAGCTCTAATCAGATAATTAACTCCCCTGAGCCTTTAGAACACACAACCACAATCATGGGGAAGACTGCTGACTTGACAGTTGTCCAGAAGACACTTATTGACACAGAAGGTCATTGCTGCCTGTTCGCAGAGTGCTGTATCAAAGCATATTAATGGGAAGTTGACTGGAATGGAAGTGTGGTAGGAAAAGGTGCACAAGCAACAGGGATGACCGTAGCCTTGAGAGGATTTTCAAGCAAAGCCGATTCAAGAACTTGGGGGAGCTTCACAAGGAGTGGACACAGTGCAAAAACGACTGGTAACTGGTTTGCTGCCCATTGTGTTACTGTGCTTGATTGGCCAGCCAACTCGCCTGACCTGAACCCCATAGAAAATCTATGGGTTATTGTCAATAGGAAAATTGACAACAACACAGAACTGAAGGCCGCTATCAAAGCAACCTGGGCTTCCATAACACCTCTGATTGCCTCCATGCCACGCAGCATTGATGCAGTAATTTGTGCAAAAGGAGCCCCGACCAAGTTTTGAGTGCATAAATTAACATACTTAGGAAACTTTTGGGGGTGTTTTGAGTTAATTAGCTGGTTCTCAGGTCAATATTTGTGTACTATAAATTTTTTATTCTAATATTTTGAGATGCTGGATTTTTGATTTCCATGAGCTGTAAGCCATAATCATCAAATCAAAGATTGAAACAAAAAGGCTTGAAATGTTTCATTTTGTGTAATGAATCTAGAATATATGAAGGTGTCATTGTTTATTTGAATTATGGAAAAAATTAACATTTCCACAATATTCAAATTTTTTGAGATGCATTTGTACATTGTTGATAGCTGACTAGACTAAGTATTTAAAAACTGTTATTTGACATGGCTAATTGCGTTACTGACTGTGACTGATGTAAGAGAAAAACTGCTTAAGTTAAGTGTTTCCTGGTGTGTTAAACATTTTCAGACCTTAACACACATTTTTTTGGTAAAAATAAGAAAATATATGAAGAAGGGGTTTCCTAGTGAATGGGAGCTCATGTGGTCATTTTTATAATACTTTGCAGCCTGGCCACTCAAAATGCACATAATTCAGAATGGAAAAATATAAACCACAAGGCTTTAACTAGTGCTGTTTTGAGGCTTACAGTATATTGAACAAACTCATTTTCAATTTGAAATTCGATCATAAGTGATTGGCATTCCTAAAATGGACACCTTACTTATGTTCCCAGTAATATTCAACATGCTGCGTCAACTGAATCGATCTGCACTTCGATGCAGAAAATAATTGTTCCTTTATCTTCATCGCTTGTTCATTTGAAAGTACTAAAGTGTGAAGGAACTGGGTGTTGACCCTTTTAAGATTAATTCCAAATAGTGAATTAATTAATGAAACCAATATATTTATTATATAAAGAGAGTATTACAATTACAGTACAAGTTTCAATGATAAATGTTCTCTGGAGATTGAAGATGCAGGCAGGAGTAAGGAAAATGCAAGACACCTTCCCCAAATTCCGCTCTGGTTTTTATGCCTCACACCATATTGTAAAACAGAGTGATCTACTCATGGGTTCAGCATAGGGGGATTAAGGCAGGACCCTAGGTTCTGTAGTCTGACCAGAGATAAACATTTGTAACATAAACATTCTGATAAAAGAACATGTCCAGACACACAGAGTATAGGCTAGGAAAGGACAATGGAGGACATAATTATGAATGGCTATACTGAATACTGAACAATCATTGAATGTGTAAATAAAGATAGAATTTAAATTTTTTCAGTTCCTTCAAGTGGTTTGAAGGTTTTTTTCCATACTGATATGTTTGGCCACTTGATTCAATTTAATTGGATAGATGTGAACAATTTACCTGTATTTGAGAGAGCACTACAAGTCTTTATGAATATATGCATTTAATATCAACATTATTGTTTTCTTTATATTAACAATTGAAGCATGTAATGGGGAGAATATAAATTGCCATGGACCTGAAAACAGAGTCCCAATTTAGATTATTGGAAATATCTTAAATACACAAAAAAACTTCACATTTTACATGTGGCCTACATCTGTGCTTGTAGATGATACTCCAAACATTTTTTTTTAATTTAGTTTTATTACAGAGAAATGTTTTTATCACATTAGCATATCTCTGCAATGGATGGCTATAAAGCATTACCAAAATATATCTAAGCATGTTAAAACATATTCAAGAAGTACAAACTCATTTTGCATCTTATGCCGAATGTTTCAGCACTCATATTTTTTTTGTACTGTGGCATAAATCCACTATTCTATTTACAACAACGACAAAAATACTATTCATGGGTCAGAGGGATGAAATAAAAAAAGAAACGCAATGCTGTGATTTTACACAAAAGATAAGATTTTCATGTCACATGAGTTGGTATGGAGTGTTTTGCCGAGTTGCATGATATGCTTAAATTAACATTGCACTGTAGTATTCTGTTCAAATGTATTGAAAATAAAAATATAAAATATCTCTAGTACATAGTAAGAATTCAGATCCTTTATTCAGTTCTTAGTAGTAATGCCTTTGGCACCAATCACAGCTTTGACTCTTCTTGGGTATGACAGCTTTGACTCTTCTTGGGTATGACAGCTTTGACTCTTCTTGGGTGTGACAGCTTTGACTCTTCTTGGGTATGACAGCTTTGACTCTTCTTGGGTAATGCTTCTACTAGCTTTGCCAACCTGGATTTGGGCAGTTTCTCCCATTCTGCTTTGCAGATCCTCCCAAGCTCTGTCTGATTGGATGTGAAGTGTCGATGAACTACGATTTTCAGGTCTCTTCACAGATGTTCAATCAGATTCAAGTCTAGGCTTAGACTAGGACACTCAAGGACTTAATTTAAGCATTTCTCCAATAAACAAATTACTTGGTCAGTTTAGCCACTTTGAGGATGTTTGACATTTGGTTAAATAAAAACAACCAGGACAAAAATAATACATGCAGTATATATATAGTGTGCTGCCTTGTTGTTTTCCTCTGCTTTCAGCAGTCTCTCTTTCTCGCCATCTTTCCTCTCCCAATCTATCTTTCTTTCCCTCTCCCTTTCTCCCCTTTCATGGCTCACTTTTACTCTCACTTTTTCTCTCTCCTGGTGTCTGTCTCACCGCAAGCTCTCTCCAGAGGAAAGACTCCTGTTGTCACTGCGCATGCACATCAATGATTTATGAGCCATCTGTCGTGTCTGATGTTCCTGTCGCCTCAGACAAGATGCGTCCGGCTGGCATGGAGCATCGCTCGGCGTAGGCACCATGTGGGCACCGCGCTGGTAGTTGTGGGCACGCCAAGGTCCACTGCAATGAAACTACGAATAAGAGACAGTCCATCTAATAAAAATAAAAAAATCCCCAAACCAAATACATTATTGGACAAAATCAAATGGTTAAGAATGTTGAGAATGTTGCATCATACATTTAACATGTGAGTTAATCTGAAATATAGTTCCTAGCTGATTACATTGTGAGGCCTACGTCTTTTTTTGGTCTAAAACATGACAATGCATAAACCCCATTATAAATGAATAATGCATTTAAAATCCGTCCCACTGTTCTTTCAGGAAAATGTTCTCCTTTATATTTCACCACTTTTCTGTCCAATAATACATAACTAATACCTTAAACTACCTTCAATTAAAATATATATCTAACTCATAGGTATATTAGGTTTACTAGATGTATTTCACTTATAATATCTTCATGGGGACACCAAAGCATACAAACATCTAACCTGCATATAATCTTTGCAGCGTTACAGCTAATATCATGGCAGTTAGTTTCACTCTGTAGAACTATTAACAGCAGTGCAGCAGTGTGTTACATCCTCGGTGGAGCGGGAAGACATCAGCATGCCAGACATAACATCAGAAACAGCAGACACAGATAAACACAAACCCCACTGCGAGCTCTGCTGAAAAGAAAAACTAAAATGACACACATTGTACAGTACTAAAATAACAGTGTTCGTAAGTGTTCGCAGAGCTCCCGCTGGCATCCCGTGTCCTTGTCCCTGTGTAGTCACCGACATCATCATTTCACAGCCTCAAGGTCACAGTGACTATCACTTCTACCGCCCGAAAAACTGTTAGCGAAATTAGTCTCAGCCTTGAGGGGGTGTCGCGACTAACCGGTGTAATTTGGCCCCCGGGTGCCCCGACTCGCTCTGTTAGGTGGAGCCACGGCATCTGCATCCGCCTCGCAGGCTTCTCGCCCTTCTCGTGGCCATGGTGTCTAACATCTGGCAGCCGTGTGAACAGGCAGAGGATTGATAGGCCCACCTGTGCATCATCAAAAACAATCCTCCCGGGGCCTCCGCCAAAAACTCAGTTCCGTGGCGGCTCTGTCTATGGAATTAGCTGGCGTGGTGTTTACAGTTTACAGTATGCGGGATTGTTTGTCTCCCCAAAATGACATACGGTGCCACGTTCACAGTTACTTTTGCTGTTAATCCAGAGTTTGGCGCGCTGTTTGACGTCGGATGAGTCAGTGATTACAGAAACACAAAGGCACAAAACGTCAGCCGACCGTTGTGATGGGAATATGTCTCTTCCGCCCCATTTGGAACTGAATGAGAATCTTTAATTATTCCTCTACTGACTGTATTCAGCGTTAAACTCTCTTAGCAAATCAGCGTGCTCTTTGTATGGCCCAATTGAGGTTGCTCTCCAGACTGTAGGAGGCGCTGTTGAAATGTTTCTTTCCAGAGGAAATAGAGGCAAATTCTCTTTACAAACGAGGTTAACAATATTTCAGACGGGATTTGACCTACTGTGGCCTCCTACGATGGAAAGACAGGCCACAGCCAACTGACTGACTACCAAAGGCTTTTCCATGTATACTGAGTATTATGCAGTGTTATTCCTATTGATTTAATCTTCCTGACAACAGCCCCCCTGGTCTTGGTGGAAGAAACTGCAGGGGTAGGAAACACGCCATACACACTAATAAACAGGCCGACAGCAGAGCTCCATCCCCGGGCTTTTGTTTGAGCTGCATGAGAGGGCATGCGGGAGGTTAGCCCTTTAAACAGGACTCAGCCTGAAACAAGCTGGCCTCCACCACCCGACGTCGGCTTCACCTTCTCTGCTCCTCTTATTCTCTGAATGACACCCTATTGATCGGAGATCCCCGAGTGCTCAGGTGGAGGCGCTATGTTCTCTTCACCCCGAAACATCAGGCTAACTTTCAATTGATGCTATATTTATGAAGAGCTGAGGGCTTGAGGGGGAAAGTGTGAACAGGGATGATGAGCACATGGTCTTGTCACTGCCTCCCTCAAATTTCCATACGCACACACCGTCACGGGCGTACAATATTTACAGTAGGGACGGGCATTAGGCAACACGGCGCATGTGAGTAGGGTGCGTGACTTGTATAACTACAATATTTAAGAAGTTTCCATCAGCATTCAGTTGTAAGTCATGCGTGTCTAGCAATGCAGGTACAGTAAGAACAGGCAACAGCAACTTGTTAGGTTCAACCCAAACCCCTCCAGGCCCTTGAAAGCACTGTGGCTTTTCCCTCCAAGGTGATACTGGTCAGTAGACCCATCATCCCCCTTACCATGATTTCAAAGAGAAGTCGTTTGGCTCCAGAACTCAACTATCCGTTAAGAAATCTTTGCCCTGGGCAGACCAACCAACTCCTCACAAACCTCATGGAGTGCGATATGACCTTCAGCGATCTGTCTACACATTCATTATTCATCCTGACTTGTGCTCAACTTGCCAACACAAAACAAGCCCTGGACCCTCGACACTACAAGGCAAACTTTCAACAGACGAGATGCGAGACTGTGTTTAAGAATTAATATGACAGGAACTGTGCACAATAATCAACATTTTAAAGTTCACTCGTACTATGTACACGATATGGGCACAACATAATTTAAAAATGTGCAAATATGTCTATCCAACTCCCTCAAAAAATCTTTGTAAAAAAGAAATCCACAACACATGCTACTTAGATGGACTGAATTTCCATCATGTCAGTGACATTTTACCTTATCCCCACTTCACTGGCTATCGCTCACAGCAACGTTTTATAACTAAACCGAGTTAGACTAAAAGTTATGGTTTCCAGTTGGAGGCTACTGAAGCTGAGTGGTCAGAACCTAGGAAAGGAGGTGGTCAGAGGCAACCACAAGGTTGCAAGATCCTATTGGGCAATATTGGTTAGCTCTAGCATGTTTCCTTAAGGAAGCATCTACTCTGTGAAGTGTACTAAATAAAATCTGCCCTTTAAAACCATGCAAGTAATGAAACACTTTTTTTTAGAAACATAAAACTATACCCAGATGAGATGTTTCATCAATGAGGAAATTACGTAACTGTTGGCTCAATTGTATCTCTCACCATTTGCTTCCCTAGTCCAGCCACTGGGCCTACTCTGCCTCTTGGGAGTGCAAATGCTAACCCTTTGTTTCAGACTAAATATTTAGCTGCTGAGGTCTATAAAACCACATAAAATCAGAAGAAATAGCAGTAGATGTCTTGTTTATGGAAACCTACACATGTGTTTCATGTCTTGGGCTATAACATGTTTGTATATGAGACAAGCAATGATTGACCCAAATACAATACCTTAATATTCTTCTACCCTATGTATAGCCAGTTGTATAGGTATTAACCTGATGAGGAAAACAACTAATTAATTGTATACTTGGTGTAATACTGACACGCCCTCAGGAATAGTAAACATTAAGTTAGCTTCAACTCTGTTTTCTCTCCATGGCATCATAAATTAATGAGGTCAAAGGTGATCAGTACTCGGAACTGGAGCTTATAATTAAAAATGTTGCTTGAAATTGTCCCTTGTCTAAACTTACATTCTGTTTGAGGGGAAGTCAAATAGAGAGATTTGCAAGATAGACTGATACATTGTGTGTATATTCAAATGCTGATTTCAAACTCAATGTTTCTTAACATGTTACCATTATCATGTCCCGCAAAGCATTTATCCCATTGTTTTGGTTAAGGTCAACTGACCTCTTTAAGTGCATCGATCTTCTGAGTGAGTGTGATGTGTATGACAGATGAGAGACCTAGATCAATGTGAGAGACATGCGTTTCACTAGAGGGAATGTATTAACCTACCAGATCAAATGTATTAGCTTCGTGTATTATGACATTAACAATACCTATTTTCTATTACTGTTCACAATATTATCATGTTTGCCCTTACTATCCTTACTTGGCTTCAATCCAAAACAGGTTTACCTGTTAGAAACAAATATCAAACTCATCTTGCAGGATTATCATATTGACACTTACTCATATTTACTTAAAACTAAAATAGGTTTAGTAGCTTTTATATTATCATGTAGATGTGTAAAATGACACGCATTGGTTTTATATTTTCCAAAATTCCCTGAAGGTAAATTTGTTTTTTCGCTGAGCTTAGGTCTTTTATTTCCCACATCACATTCCCTCGTCTAATCGGTCGAGTAGGCGGACTTTCTCTCTTTGTTGCTGTTTCATCTATTGATGGCCATATATATATATATATATATATATACAGTATCTCACAGAAGTGAGTACACCCCTCACATTTTTGTAAATATTTGATTATATCTTTTCACGTGACAACACTGAAGAAATGACACTTTGCTACAATGTAAAGTAGTGAGTGTACAGCTTGTATAACAGTGTAAATTTGTTGTCCCCTCAAAATAACTCAACACACAGTCATTAATTTCTAAACCGCTGGCAACAAAAGTGAGTACACCCCTAAGTGAAAATGTCCAAATTGGGCCCAATTAGCCATTTTCCCTCCCCGGTGTCATGTGACTCATTAGTGTTACAAGGTCTCAGGTGTGAATGGGGAGCAGGTGTGTTAAATTTGGTATTATCGCTCTCACACTCCCTCATACTGGTCACTGTAAGTTCAACATGGCAACCTCATGGCAAAGAACTCTCTGAGGATCTGAAAAAAATAATTGTTGCTCTACATAAAGATGGCCTAGGCTATAAGAAGATTGCCAAGACCCTGAAACTGAGCTGCAGCACGGTGGCCAAGACCATACAGCGGTTTAACAGGACAGGTTCCACTAAGAACAGGCCTTGCCATGGTCAACCAAAGAAGTTGAGTGCACGTGCTCAGCGTCATATCCAGAGGTTGTCTTTGGGAAATAGACGTATGAGTGCTGCCAGCATTGCTGCAGAGGTTGAAGGGGTGGGGGGTCAGCCTGTCAGTGCTCAGACCATACGGCGCGCACTGCATCAAATTGGTCTGCATGGCTGTCGTCCCAGAAGGAAGCCTCTTCTAAAGATGATGCACGAGAAAGCCCGCAAACAGTTTGCTGAAGACAAGCAGACTAAGGACATGGATTACTGGAACCATGTCCTGTGGTCTGATGAGACCAAGATAAACTTATTTGGTTCAGATGGTGTCAAGCGTGTGTGGCGGCAACCAGGTGAGGAGTACAAAGAGAAGTGTGTCTTGCCTACAGTCAAGCATGTTGGTGGGAGTGTCATGGTCTGGGGCTGCATGAGTGCTGCCGGCACTGGGGAGCTACAGTTCATTGAGGGAACCATGAATGCCAACATGTACTGTGAAATACTGAAGCAGAGCATGATCCCCTCCCTTCAGAGACTGGGCCGCAGGGCAGTATTCCAACTTAAGGAATAAGCTGAGGGTAAAGGTGATGGACTGGCCAAGCATGTCTTCAGACCTAAACCCTATTGAGCATCTGTGGGGCATCCTCAAATGGAAGGTGGAGGAGCGCAAGGTCTCTAACATCCACCAGCTCCGTGATGTCGTCATGGAGGAGTGGAAGAGGACTCCAGTGGCAACCTGTGAAGCTCTGGTGAACTCCATGCCCAAGAGGGTTAAGGCAGTGCTGGAAAATAATGGTGGCCACACAAA